>OZ017741.1:164437486-164706084 GCA_963969285.1 Odontomyia ornata
CGAAATCTAAAGGCAACACGCAGATAGCTCCACCATTAAAGTTCAATAAAAGAATGGCGTCTAGCCCAATCGAAGGAGATCGGGATAAAAGAAGGAAGGAAGAGGCACTTGAAGGGCGTGGAGCACTAGATCAGGGGTTCCAGACAGTGCTTACAAAAGGAGCGAAGAAAGCTGCAAAGAAACTCCTCCAAAAAAAGCCAGAAAGTAAAGTTCGTACGGACCCCCAATTACAAAAAGGACCTGATGCAAAGCAGGAGAGGCAGAAGCCCCGACGAAGACCCCGGCAGCAGGCACTGCTTGCAAAGCCCCAAGATGGCCGATCCTACGCGGAGGTACTGCGGGACATCAGGGGAAACGTAAGGCCCGAAGACACCAATACTACCATTAACGTAGTACGATCAACGCGGTCGGGCCACATACTGGTCGAATTCGGAGCAGAGGCCGGCAAAAAAGATGCATTCTGTGACGCAGTAAAGAAAGTCCTCGGCAAAAGCGCAACTATAGCCCCGCTCGAGCCGATGGCAACGATCGAAATACGGGACATTGACTGCGTGACGGATCTGGCCGAGGTAGAAGAGGCCATCAAAAAGGAGTTCCCTAGCGTGGGAAGGATCAAAGCGAGACTGACACCAGAAAACAACAGGGGACAACGCATGGCCATAGTTGACTTGACCGAAAAGGACGCCGAACAATTCCTGAACAAGGGCAAAGTACGAATTGGGTGGGTTGTCTGTAGGATACGGCGAAGAGCAACACCTCCTCAATGTTTCAAATGCCTTGGTTATGGTCACACCACAAAAGTATGCAAATGAACCGATAGGAGTTCCCTATGTTACAAATGCGGTGAAACGGGTCATAAAAGAAAACAGTGTACGAAGGAGGCACACTGTATTCTTTGCAAGGATGCTGGTCCAAAACTAGATTTTGGACACGTCTTGGGATCAGGAAAATGCCGGATGTTCCAGGAAGCCCTAGCCAAAGCGAAATCAGAGCTTTGATGACCCGCATCCTGCAGCTAAACCTACACCGCAGTTCAACCGCCCAAAATCTGCTTGAGCTGTTTGCGAGGGACAGGAAAGCCGACTTCTTGCTGCTGAGTGAGCAACACCATAATAAAAGTCCTGCATTATGGTACTCTGATGAAACTGGTACTGCCGCTATCTGGGT
This sequence comes from Odontomyia ornata, assembly GCA_963969285.1. NCBI lineage: Eukaryota > Metazoa > Arthropoda > Insecta > Diptera > Stratiomyidae > Odontomyia > Odontomyia ornata. The sequence continues at coordinate 164,438,654 of OZ017741.1, forward strand.
TCGGAACAGTGACTTTCAAGCGGAGAGTTGTGGACGGGGGGATGGTTTCGTGTGGGTTCGGTGCTCAGGGGTCACCTTTTTTAGTGTGTACCTAACGCCTAACGAGTCGATATCATCTTTCCAAGCCAAGCTTAATGCTCTGGAGTTCGCTGTCTCGAACACAGAGGGTAAAGTGCTCGTTGGGGGCAACTTCAATGCTAAAGCAATCGAATGGGGCATGCCTCAGACGGATCCGCGGGGAAAACGAATCCTGGAAATGGCGGCCAGGACGGTCCTCGTCGTACTAAACTCCGGAAAAACGCCGACTTTCCGCCGTATTGGCTGTGAGGGAACCATACCGGACGTGACATTTGCCTCGGAGTCCTTAGTACAGGGGATACACAACTGGAAAGTATTAGAGTACTACTCAGCCAGTGATCACCAGTGCATTCTGCTTGAGATAAGTGATGCTATCTCCCGACGTCCGTGCTCTCGGCCTTCTTCAACTGGATGGAACATTGGAAGAATGGACGTCGAGAGGTTCGTCAAGGTTCTCACAGCAGGTGAGCCGCTGCAGGGAGCTCCGGAGGGGACGGAAGAACTGGCAGCTCAAGACGTGCTGAACTCTACTATGAGCATAATCACGACTGCTTGCTGCGCTTCTATGCCCCTTCGAAGACCTCGGCACGGCAAGCCCCCAGTGTACTGGTGGTCTACTGATATCGCTGAAAAGCGGAGGGAGTGTCACAAGCTTCGGCGTGAGGCTCAACGGGCGCGGAACCGTGACGAGGCATGCAACCAGGTGGCAGCATATAAGTCAGCCAGAAAATGCCTTCGCAAACTGATCAAGAGTAGCAAGGCTCGCTGCTGGCAAGACCTAGTCACTAGGTCCTAGTGGACAATGTGAACAAGGATCCGTGGGGCCTTGGCTACAAGCTGGTCATGGGGAAACTTGGTGCCCTACGGAAGCCTTGTATACATGACGCGGAAAACATGGACGCGATAGTGCGGGGACTCTTCCCCGCCTATCCCGTCCGTGTTAACGCTGTCCATGGTGAAACAGCAGTAGAGTGCCCACTTTTCACACAGCTGGAACTAGAGGAGGCAGTCCTCTCCCTGAAAGCGAGGAAGGCTCGAGGTCCAGATGGTGTTCCAGCTGAGGTGTTGTGGCTCGTCTATCACCATTGTTCTGACATGCTGCTCAGCACATTCAACGCTTGCCTACGGGACGGGGTTTTCCCGGTACGATGGAAGGTGGCGAGGCTCGTGCTGATCAGCAAGGGGAAGGGAAATCCTGCATCGCCATCTGCATACCGCCCGTTATGCATGCTAGACATGGCTGGGAAAGTGCTAGAGAAACTCATCAAGGGAAGACTCACTGACGCGATTCGTGCTGCTGGGGACCTATCTCCTCGGCAGTACGACTTTAGAGCAGGACGTTCTACCATTGATGCGATTGCAGAGGTGGTGAACGCGGTCCAAAAGGCAGAGGCATATAGTCGCACCAAGCGACGGATCCTCCTGTTGGTGACACTCGACGTCAGGAATGCCTTCAACTCCGCTAGATGGGTGGATACGCTTGAAAACTCTTTTCAAGTTCCAGAATATCTAATGCGGCTTTTGAGGAACTACCTAAAGGACCGAAACCTGCTCTACGACACGACACAGGGCCAACGAAGGATGGAAATTACATCGGGTGTTGCCTAGGGATCTATCCTTGGTCTGGACCTGTGGAACGTGTCTTACGACGGGCTACTGAGACTTGAGATGCCAGATGAGTCGCGCTTGGTCGGCTATGCGGATGATGTTGTGGCTCTGGTGGCCGGACGCACCGTAGAACAAGCGCAACTTAGGCTAGGTATGCTAATGCGCCGAGTGAGGGACTGGATGGCTGCTCGCGGGCTCAGTTTAGCACTGGAGAAAACCGAAGTGGTGATCTTGACAAAAAAGAGAATCCCTAGAGTAAGGATGATCAGTATTGGAGATATACAGGTCGAATCGAAGCCAGCGGTGAAGTACCTGGGGCTACTGATCGACTCAAAGATGAGTTTCTCTGAGCAAATCAGGGCAACGGCTGAGAAGGCTGCTTCGGGAATATCGGCCCTGAGTCGACTTATGGCCAACGTAGGGGGACCCAGCCCATCAAGAAGACGCCTCTTGATGAGTGCTGTAGGGTCAGTGCTACTGTACGGAGCAGAGGTATGGGGTGACGCTCTCAGCAAGGAGGTATACCGAAAATGATTGGCACAGGTACAGAGAAGAGGAGCACTGAGAATTGCATCTTCGTATCCAACAGTCTCCGACTCGGTGGTGAGAGTGATTGCAGGCGTGATACATGTCGCCCTCCTTGCTAGAGAGCGCCACGCTATTTACCTGTGCCGAAACGAGGATGCGAGGGAGATGGTTGTCCGCGAGGAGAGACAACGCTCGCTCAACGATTGGCAGCTGTCTTGGGGGAATTGCACGAAGAGATGGTGGACTGCGCGCCTCATCCCGGATGTGAGACCGTGGCTAAATAGAAGGCATGGTGAGACTGACTTCTATCTGACCCAGCTTTTGAGCAGGCACGGGTGTTTTCAGTCTTACCTGCACAAGATCGGTAGGTCACGGTCTCCCGACTGTCGGTTTTGCCCAGAAGAGGAGGACAATGCCTGTCACACATTTTTTGCGTGTACCAAATGGGTCAGGCTGCGAAGGGAACTCTACAGGGAGACGGGAGAGCTCACCCCGGATAATATAGTTGCGGTGATGCTCGAATCGGTTGACAAATGGAACCAGGTGGCACATTATGCCCGGGCAGTCCTAAAATATAAAAGGGACTCACAGCAGCCGGAGGCGCTGGGGCTGGGGGATCGCCTCTCCCCTCCCGCTAGGAAAGGGACTCCCCAGCTGGAAGGCGCCCCACGGTGTAACAAAACGAGACCTGGCCCGAAGTAATGTGTCAAACGGTTCCAGGCTGGGTTCTCAGATTGACAGGGGAGGTGTTTAGTGGGTAGTCCAAGGGTATCCTCCATGGGAGTCCCACACTGCCAGACTCGGCGGGCGTAAATGCCTTCACCTCCCTACCACAAAAAAAAAAGATAAACGAAAATGACGCTAAAATGGCATGGACAACTATAGCACAAAATTGTGTAAAAGGCTTTAACGAAACAGAGCACACTGTCACTGGATGTGCTCCAAAGTATCTTCTAAATGGCACAGATGTTACAGTTTTGCCAAATGAGCCGAAAATTAAAAAGACCGAGTACGATTTGATTCACGACAGGGAAAAAGCGTTGGAAAACACAATCAAATCACATAATTACAATAAAATGATTTATGATAAAAAGCGACGAGATGCAGACTTCAAAGTTGCTGATACCGTTTTTGTGGATAATGGAAATAAGCTGAATAGAAAAAGCTTGACAAATTGAGAATTGGACCTAATAAAGTCATAGAAAAAATATCAAACTAAATTAACAAGATAAACACTAACCAAAGAAAATCAGAGTCAAACTTTTTCCACGTCTCGAAATATATATATATATATATATATATATATATATATATATATATATATATATATATATATATATATATATATATATATATATATATATATATATATATATATATATATATATATTTATATATATATATATATATAATTTTATGTCACGGTGAGAAAGATTGAAGTATTTCCTATTGCTGAGAAAATTTTTTTTTTTCAAATAATTAACGACAAAAAAATTTAAACATTACCTCCATACCAGATTGGAAGTATTGTTGTACTGTAACAAGCACCAACTCAAGCAATTGTAGACGATCGGCAATACAAATCAAATTAGTTTTGTTTAACATCTTCCCTTCCATTTTGGGAATTGGAGATTATCCTGCTGAGAAAAGTACAAATTTTCACTTTTTTAATCTTCAAGTCCGGGTGATAACTAACCGCTTAATTCCTGTTATTTGTTTTTCACCACTAAATCATTATTGTTGTCGTTTAATTGCTTTGCTTTATGTGCTTCAATTTATGTAGTGGACCACTAATGGGCTTTTAATTGATCCAACTTGTCCAGAAAACATGTAGAAAATTGGATAAGAGATTACTCAGCCAAAAGAAAACTGTGAAAATTCACTATGATGAAAAAAGGATGAGTCTGAGTCAATTTAAAAATTGGTAGCTCCTGGCTACTGTTATTTTTGAATTCGAGTTGCCATTTTTGTTTCTCTTGTTCTGGCTAAATCCACAAAGATGGTGACATCGATGATCCAAAGGAATTAATCAAGAATTAAACTTGATGATTTGAATATATTTGACTGGGTTTTATCAAATACATTTAGTTATAACATCATTTATGTTAGTGTACCCACCGCTTTTGGCAACGTTTTCTTGCAAGCCATCGGTTATTTTCCTGGCAACACCACGCACTTCTTTTGTCTGTCATCGCTCTCGCATAGTATTCACTCACTTATTCAAGGAATTAAGTTGGACATGCGGTGATTAAGTCGTTAGGGCGATTGGTCATCATCATCGTGCCGCCACTCACGAGATGAGAAGGAATTAGTCGGGATGATTGCGCCGCTGGCATAGTTGGTCAGCGGAGGCTTTTAATGCCAACAAATATAATATGAAAAAAGTGATGATATGGAAACATTATGTAAGTGTGCAGTAAATGCAGGTGGAAAACGGCAGTCGTGCCTTAACGTTTTTCATCGTGCTGAGAACAGTTTCTGGGATGACGAAACTGTTAAAAAGCATATGAGTATTGGCTGATGGGCATTTTAATCTGGGTTTGGCAATTTTTACGTCTTCAGATGGAAATGTTCAATTTTTGGAGTTTTTGCAACCAATTTTCTGCCAAACAAAGAGGATATGCTAATTTGTTTCCACTGTTTTGAATATTGAAGCATATCATTGAAGGTTAAAGTCCGTTACAACTTCTCCTGTGTATGTACTACCCATTGGAAAACGAAAGACTTAAGCCAGTAACCTGCTTCGTAGTGCGTTGTTTCGAAATGCTTAATCATCAATTTACACAAATGAATGAAAGAATAACTTAAACTTGACTATTATGATAAATATAAAACAACTCAAAAAATTTGTTTAACTCTCAAGTATTCTATAACACCAAGTCATTCATCCTGGATTGATAATAATTGAATGTATCGAACTAAAACAAATTACCGAAGACATTTACCAAAGCAATTTCATGCCCCAACTGCTGGTCAATCTATAATATAAACATATTCAATCTACAGACAAACGTGATAAAAATCAGCTCTGACTAACACTGACAACTCAGACGTCGACTCCCACAATCACAGAATCGGGCAAAAAACGCCAAGATCGCCATTCCACGTCTACCTTTTTCGTATTTCACTAGAACCAAAAGATAGCCGTCGGGATTTAAGAGGAGAAAATGTCACATCCGTAAAAATAACGTAAGTTATACGATGAGGAAATTGACATAAATAAGGCGTTGTACTAAATATGTTTGAGATGATATTCACATTGCTAAGGCGATACACAGACGATAAGAAAAAGTAGCGACAGAGACTTAATTCAAGATTGCAATCAAGCATTTACGGTTGGAGGGCTATTGAGGATTAATTACTGACGTGACATCAGAATATTTGAATGTTTTCTTTGATAAATGTTGAAGATGAATGTTTGTGATGTGAATGAATTTCGGATAGGGTCTTGTTTTTATTTGATCGTGCATTTAATTGTGTCATTGATTGAATATTTGCATGCATGCCGATACATTTTCTGTACAGTCTGGAGGAGAGAAATTTGCTCATACGAGTACATATTATTATTATTTTTTATGATGATACTTTTGAAAATGTCTGAGTATGTCCTTATGCAAGGGTTTTATATTAAATTTATGAAATGAAGCCTCTTTTTTAATCATTCATAAATAGTGTCCAAAGATAGTTTCATAGCAAATATACGCAATCTTTAAACGGAGACAGAAGAGGGCTTTACTAGCAGAGCTTTGTAAAATTACGATGTTCACACCAATTCGCCTGATTAAATTAAAAAATTATTTTATCTACTCAGCATTGAGTAGTTCATTTCATAAATAAAATACAGCCACATTTCTCAGTTTCGATAATTTTGCTGAACGCACAGCCAACTGAACCCATACAAATTAAACACTTTACTAAAATATTCATCAAGATCCAAGGAAAATTGAACCGTCCTGGTCCAATTATGATAATTTTTTCATATAATAATTTAAAATCAAAAACATTTTTGTAGATAGTAAGTAAGCAAGAGGATGGTAAGATATCTGGGGACGCGTGAATGCGCTGGCAGGCTAGCGTTGCGGTGTCCTGGGGTGGATTCTTTTCCCCCTGCACAAGATCTACTGCAAAAAATATTTTTCGCATCCACGACTCACCGAAAAGGTTTTTTGTAATAACGTTTACTTGCACTACATAAAAACACACAATAATAATATACACAGGAAAATCTTTGTTTCGCAGTTGTGACATTCGATGCTTCGCGTGTGTCTGTTCTTTCAACTGCTATCTTAACTCGAATGCCTGGCGGGGAACACAATAACTATACGTCATATGGGAAATCTTTGAGAATGGAACACTGGAGTGGAACATCAACTTAAATTTTGTCATCATTTCCCGATGCGCCACGAACGTTGCTCTTTCGATTTAATTTTGGAAGGGTGTAGTCTGAAAAAGGAGCTACAATTTAGAGATATTTGAAAATGTAAAAGTTAACTGCCATTGCATAATTGATTGATAATGTTCCTATTTTAGACTTGAATAGTTTGCAAAACTTTATTCAGATAAAACGAAACTCACAGCGACATTTAATAAACAAAAACTAAATCTGTTCCTTAGGTAATTACAAATTCAACTACTAATAAAATTATAATCGTTCATTCTTTCATACTTTTTCACCACCCTGTCTTCAATGGAATTACGGCGAAATGTATAATCGTTGAGCTTGACCTTTATATATTTAAAATTGACTTAGGTACTTTTATTTCCTTTCAATTTTCATGAAAATTTAAGGAATAGTGTTTAACTTGAACATGTTCAATCGGCCGAGCATTCAGAAAAATCATGTAAGCTAGATTAAAATGGCGGCTGCACTGTGCTTATGAAAGAAACTGTGCATCTTTTGTATAAATTTGAACGATTTCATATATAAGTATTGGATGAATAATTCAAGTTATCGATTCACGCCATTAGAAAACTTCCTTCTAACCCTAGGATGTTTACAAAGACCTTCTGGTAGGAGCACTCTCCTGCTTACTCAACTTGTTAAGTATACTATTTAGAGTAAATAAAAGTTTCTCGTAACTGGCAGTAAATTGCCTTACAGTCAGTATATTGCTGTAGGCAAGACTTGTGATTAGTGAGTGATTAGTCCTAAAAATCCAACGTTTCTCTTTTAAAGGAATTATCATGCACCCCAATAATAAATTTATCTCTTTGATATAGGCTATAAAATTGATCAAAAGTTTTAATACAAAATTCGAATTATTTGTCCAAAGTATCTTTTTGAAGAGTTCGTATATCTTTCTGCTAGTTAATATAAAGACTAATTATTTCGAAATTACTTTTATTCATTTGAAAATTCAATAATATAATAAATGAAATTCATTCAATATATGCCTACAGTTAAAAGAATAATACTATCAACTCCAGGACTCTGCTTTCCGCTTTCGAGGATGAAATAGCTTCCACATTCAGAGAGGCGCTTGAAATCAATACTGTCGCTAAGCTCGTTGCATTTGCCTGCAAAAATAAAAGTGTGTCTGAGATCTAGATGCAATTTATGAAAGTAAACAGTTTACTGATAGTTGTCCGTTAATAATTTTTTCATCTCCATCTATTCGTATGTCCAGTATAATTTAACAGACTCCTGGAAAAAGAAATAAAATTGATTTCATTGATAAAATTTTTCAAGCAATATGCTAGCAAAACTTGCCCCCAAAATGCAGGCGCTACTACGCGAAAACTAATCGAATAAAATGGTCGCCCCCGAAATGTAAACATAATCATCCATGAATTGGAAGCAGTGATTTTGAGTGAAAAAACACTTCTAAATATTGTATTGTGTTTTCTTCATTTTATGTTGTTACTTACCTATGAAATGATACTCCTGAGGCCTGACGGTTCGTTTTATTATTGCATATTTTCACAATGCACATGTTTTTAGAAACTTCTTTGCATTTTCCTACTTTTCCGTCGAAATATAAAGTTTTCTCACTTGCAATCTAACCGATAGATTGTCCCTTATTGTCTTGTCCATGAATAGCGCATAAATCACAAATTTTCACTGATTTTAACTAAAAATCCCATAGCAAACGAGCTTGTTTACGCGGTTTTACAGCCGAATTTAACAGCGAATGCAAAAAAATCATATGATAATATGAAGATTTCTCCTTATCGACAGCGAGAATAGATGACAAGAAAAATCAGTGCTCCCTTAGCATCGGGCCGTTCCTGTTAGCGACCTGTTCCAATTGGGAAACGCTACACTGCTCCATCTTGAGTGACATTCCCATTGTCACGATGGCGCTTCGCAGGCGGATGTGTTCTGACAGCCGTATGAGGTCGTGCTATGATCGGTTCCCATGTAATTGTTTTTCTTTTTTCGGATGTAGAAACTATTCGCTTCGGAAATTTGTTTGATAACTTTGTGTGTGATTTTCTTACGGCGTCAACTCTCAAGAAGACGTGTGTGCATGAATTTAATTGATGATGTACGAAGGTCGTTCGGTCATTGCGGTGGTTAAATGGAACAGGTCGCAATTCACGTATCTGCTGTGTTAAGATGGATCCAAAGGCGTGCGGATCGAACAGATTGCCATCGCTTACAAAGGATTCTCCAGGAAGTATTAAAGTTGTTCCGTAAATGAGCTCTGCACAACTTGCGCATAGATCTTCCTTGTATGAGTTTCGGAGTCCTAGGAGAACGGTCGGCAGGATGCGAGGCCAGTTGGAATTCTGCTCATGGCACGTGATGGCAGCTTTCAATGTGCGATGCCATCGCTCTGCCAATCCGTTGGATGCTGGATGGTACGGTGATGTTCGCGTACGTTTACATCCCAAAAGTTTGGAAATAGAAGAGAAAAGCGCGGACTCAAATTGAGTTCCTTGGTCAGTTGTGATTATGCGCGGCGCTCCAAATCTCGATACCCAGTTAGTGTAAAATGCATATGCGACAGTTTCAGCTATTTGGTCGCAAACAGGAAATGCTTCTGGCCAGTGTGTAAATCGGTCAACCATCGTTATGCAGTGGTGATAACCGTTGGCTGTTATCAGTGGTCCGATGATATTAAGGTACACTTGCTGAAATCGTTTGTCTGGCATCGAAAACTTCTGGATATCGTTTCTTGTATGCCTTCTAATCTTTGATCTTTGACATGGTATATAAGTGCGTGTGTAGGCTCGAATAGCTTTCTTCATGTCAGGCCAAACAAACTTTCTTTGTACAGCTCGAATCATCGTGCGAGCTCCAGGGTGCGAGCATCTGTGGAAGATGTTCATAGCTCGATTACGTAGAGTCGATGGTACGTAGGGCTGAATATCGCGTATCGCAATATAAACTTCCATATTCCTTTATAGGTAGTGGATGCAGCTTAAGTGATGAATTGTTTCCAGAGAGAAATTATTGAAGTGCAGTGTCGTTACGTTGTTCATCTGTCAGCTCGTGGGTGGTCAAGGAAGATGGCAGGTTGATCGTTTCAATTCTTGATAGCGTATCTGCTACAATATTTTCCTCTCCTTAATGTGGACGGTTCGGGTACAAAATTCCGATCAGTCCTTAAATTGTCTCGACGAAGATTTTTCTGTTTTTCGACTCAACGCATATATCAACGGTTTGCTGTCCGTTTTTAGAACAAACTGGTTGCCTTTGAGCCAGTGTCGAAAGCGTTTTAAACTGCTATAAATAGCCAACAGCTCTCGGTCGTAAACGCTATACTTTGATTCAATGTGATTCAGTTTTCGTTGAAAGTAAGCTAATGGCAGCCAACTGCCATTTACTTTTTGCTCTAATAATGATCTGATTGCAACATCAGATGCGTCGGTGACAAGTTGTAATGGCATCAATGGAAAAAAATGTACTAGCAATGTCTCCTTCGCAAGGCTTTCCTTACAATCGTTAAAGGCTTTGATGGTTTCGGGTGACCATTGAATAACGCATTTGTCGCCTTTTTTTACGTTGCAGAGATATTGGTGGAGCGGTGCTTGTAGGTTAGCAGCATTGCGGATGAACTCTTGTAAAAATTTAATATGCCCATCAAGCGGCGTAGTTGTTTGACTGCTGTTGGTAATTGAAAAACACGTATGGCTTGAACTCGCGAATCAGGTGGCAAAATGCCATGTTTATTTATTTTGTGTCCCAGGTACTCAATCGATGCCAAAGACACATTTTGCAACGTTGATTATCACTTCGTAATTTTTAATCGTTCAAATACGATACGAAAATGGTCCATATGTTTTTCGATTGAGTTAGATGATACAAAAATGTCATCCAGATAACAGACACAAAAGTCCAATCCGCGCAACACTTCCACAACAAACCGTTGAAAGGTTTGGGTGGCATTCCGGAAGCACAAGGTCATTACCGTAAATTCAAAAAGGCAAAACGGTGTTGTCACTGCCATCTTTGGGACACCCTCATTCGCAACACAGATCTGATAGTATCCTCGAAGCAAGTCTATTTTAGAAAATATACATTTGCTTGCGAGATCTAATGTAATATCCTCAATGTGTTGTATGGGATAGCGATCGGGTATGGTAATCGCATTTAGTTTACGATAATCCCCGCAGGGTGGCAGGAACTTTCCTTCTTGGGCACAAGATGCAAAGGGCTAGCCCATGGGCCGTTCAATGGGTGGCAGTAGTTCGTATCCATCATGTACTGGAACTCTGTTTTAGCTATTTTCAGCTTGTCTGGTGGTCTCTGCTAGCGGGGGGGCCGGTAGTGATGATATGGTGTCGTACAGAGTGCTGTGTAGCGTTCGCTAGAGCAGGATTCGTTACTTCTGGGAATGATTTCAGTAATGCGTGGAACTGCCACTCTTTGATCAATATAGAGACAAATCCTGTGAGTAGAGTTGATACGATTCCTGCCTTTGTAAGTTTCGTTTTCGAGTCTACAAGACGTCTGTTAGTAATACCTACAAAGAGGCCGTGTTCTTTTAGAAAATCAGCACCTATAATTGGCTGTGCAACGTCTGCTATTATAAATGGCCACGTAAATTAAGATTTAATGTAAGCAACTTTTCACCATAAGTGTCCATCGGAGATTTATTGGCTGTGTAAAACTTAAATTCTGTTTTTGTGTTGTTTTTAAGCGATGTAAGTTGAGGTATGACTGACACGTCTGCATCTGTGTCAAATAGAAACTTAAGTTGTGTTAGTTCGTCAGCGACAAAAAGACGGTTTGTTGCGGAGCGACTGCGAGGCGTCTCAACATGTAGGGCTCCTAGGCGTTTTCCGATATCGATGAGGCCTGAAAGTTACATGGTTTGGTGTAATAACGAGCGGGTATTCCAAACAATGGATGATAGAAGCAAATTTTTCTTTCATTTTCTCGATTGCAAGAACGGCTTCGACTTTTGATGTGTCGCGGTGATGTAAAGCGTCGAGTAGTGGTATTCGTGATTGTTGGATTGATGCTTTTAATTCTGCAATCTGTGTAACTAAATCATCAGTATTCATCGAAACTCCTTTTGATATTTGGCGATCTGAGACTTCATAAATTCCATTTGGCCTTTTGACATCTAGAATTTTGTCAGCTCTTTCTGCGAGGCGGAAGGGATCCACTGTTTCCGCGATGGCGAGAATCGATTGTACATCCCCGGGCAGCCGTTGTAGCCAAAGTGATTTCAAAAATGATTCACTTACCTTGCTTTTTCCAGCTAAACTCATGCACCGTGGCAATTTTGATGGCGTGCTGTCACCTAATTCCATGCTGGTGAGAAGAGTTCGAATTTGAGCCTCTTCGGACGGCACGTAAACATTGATCAATCTTGTTTTCAGCGCTTCATGTTTGCCCACTTCCGGCGGTTTCTCCACGATGTCCACTATAGCGTCCAAGCAGGTACAATTAAGTTCGCTGACGATCTTGTCAAACATGGCGGCGTCTGAGCACCTCAACGCAGGCCAACCACAGCGTTGGTCTTGTTGTCCAAATTGATGCAACATTCATGATGTCGTTGTTGCTAACTGGTGGCTCCTGTATGATTCTGGTGTCGGTTGCGGCTCCTGTGGTGAGCTCGGTTCCAGTAACAGTGTCGGCTTTAGTGGCTTTTGCATTTTCTGCCTCTGGCTTTTTAATTGTATCACGTGCAGGTTTTCCTTTAGCAAACATCAAGTCAGGGTAACCAATGGTATGCAAAGATAATACTTTTTGTAACAACGTTTACTTGCACTACATAAAAACACACAATAATAATATACACAGGAAAATCTTTGTTTCGCAGTTGCGACGCTTCGATGCTTCGCTTGTTTCTCTGTTCTTTTAACTGCGGTATTAACTCAAATGCCTGGCGGTGAACACAATAACTATCTGTCATATGGGAAACGCTACAGGTTCTATCATTATCGACTGGAGCCGAAAAAGGAGGTAACCTGCTAAGGGCTATCAAATTACTAGAGGGACTTCGTGGTTACCGACGATACTTATGGCCCACAAATAAGAGTTCAAAATATAGCAACGCAAATACACAACCAGAATTTGTTTGCTTATTAACATCGAGCAAAAAACAACATAACTCAATAATGGATATTGCCTGTGAAATTTAATCTTTATCGCTTTTAAGTATACAAAATAACTCAAATTATCATAAAATATTTTGTTATTAAACTATTGAAAAATTTTATTAATACAAGTTATCAATATTTGATGTATTTAGATCAAAGCAATTTAATCAATCAATGGTAGCCATGTTTTCAGAAAATTTGTAAGAAAATTTAATACGAAAAATTTTTAATGAATAGGCAAATAAAAGGGTACTTACCCACATCCCCGCCGGACGCCCGCTGGTGATGTAGTTGCTGCCTGAAATCTTTACAATTAACAAAAACGGTGTGGAAAGTTCCAAATGACACTCTTACACTGAATATAAAACAACTTCCTTAATTAGATATGATGTCGAGACAAGCGGGTATGGGTCAACTACATCCGCAAGTAGTTTAGTTATAGCTACTTTTCGAATACAATTCATTTGGTTATATTTTTTCCTTTAGCTTTTGGTCCCTTAAGGTTTGTATATCATCCATTTTTACATTGTCCAATTTTTCAATCTCTTCGTCCAATTGTTCCATTCAACTTTCTTGGAACATCTGTACCTTTTATGAACAGAATTACACCTGGTCGTCAGAGAGTGCTCTATTTAGCAAAGTGAAACCGTTCTTTAAATTCGACGGTATCGTCCGTTCTTGTTGCCTCATAGTTTGTTCCGTCTAACGCGTAATCTACGAAAGTTGCTTGCTCAGGCGAAAGGGAAAAGAAAACAGCAGAAAATTGTTGGGCTTGTGCTCAATGTTCACTCGACGTGAGACTGGAAAACGAAAAAATGTGGGACGGCATTTTATTTTCGTACACCCCAAACTGAATATTTAAATGAAATCTTCAATTTCAATTACGAACAAAATTTCACTATTTAGAAACATCATGCCATTTCTTTTTAGCCACTTATCTCTCGCAAACACACCGTATCAACCATTGCTTCATAAAATGAACAGTATTCCGTTCATTCAAATATAATCATATCACTTTCTCGATCCCATCCAGCATTTCCACATACTCGGCTTTTCTTACTTAAAGTGACGTAGACAAAATATTGCAACAATGGCAACTTCTACTAAACCTGAGCCCATCAGATAACCAAGGAGCTTTAACTTTGGAATTTCGTAGCGGTTGTTTCCGTATTTCTTGTTCTTCTTTTGGGACGTGATTATTTCTGGGAGCTAAAGACTAACTTTTTGACAGATGGTTCAAGGGAGGGAGAACCATTTGCACACCCAAGCAAAAACACTTCCACCACACATGTTTATGAGCACCCGAGTTTCATTCCACTTTTTGCTAATTCACACGGCCCGAAGAGCTCACAATTTGCACCATAACCTTATCCGATAATCTATATACAGGGTTATCTATTTCGTGGTAGGAAAGTATAACTCTGCCATTTCGCATCTGTCAGAAATAAATGTCATCCAAAACGTGTTTTTTTTTTTTTTAGTTGAAGGTTTGCCATTTAGAAATATGGATCGTTTGAGAGTCGAAGAATGCGCTAAAATTATTAAATTTTATTATAAAAATGGTGATTCTGCTGTATCAACATTTAGGGCCTTACGAGTCGATTACGGTCGACATAATGGAACTACACAGCATACAATTTTGAACACAGTGAGAAAATTTGAAGAGACTGGATCAGTTATTGATATTGCAAGGCCTGTGCATCATCGCAACATTCGTTCTACTGAAAATATCGTTGTCGTTGCTCAAAGTGTGGAGGAAGACCCGATTTTGTCGATTCCTCGACGTGCTCAACATTTGGGCTTGTCTTACGGCTCATTGTGGCGGATTTTGCATTTGGATTTGCATCTCGATCCGTTCAAAATCCAACTCACTCAAGAACTTAAGCCTCAAATCCATACACAACGCAGAATGTATGCGAATTGGGTGATTGAACAACAAGCCATTGATAACGATTTTTCGAACAAAATTTTCTTTTGTGATGGGGCTCGTTTTTCGCTCAGTGGTTACGTAAATAAACAGAATTGCCGCGTATCGGGCTCTCAAAATCCTCAAATGACTGCAGAAAGGCCTTTGCTTCCGGAAAAAGTAACCGTTTGGGGTGTATTATGGTCTGGTGGTGTTATTGGCCCGTATTTTTTTGAAAGCGATCAAGGAAGAGCCATTACAGTCAATTCTGACCGCTATGGACGGATGTTAACCGATTATTTGTGGAGAGAAATTGAATATTATGAACTGGAGAACATGTGGTTCCAACAGGATGGAGCCACAAGCCACACAACACAGGCTAATCGAGCACTTTTGCAAGAGAAATTTCCAAGACATAAGATGTTGCGACCTAACACCTTTGGATTTCTTTTTATGGGGCTATGCGAAAGATCGTGTTTATGCGAACAATCCTCAAAATCTTGAGCTATTGAAAACCAATATTCGTGAAGTTATGGCCGAGATATTGCCGGAAATGTGCCGAAAAGTCATTGAAAATTACCTCAAAAGGATTGAGGCCTGTAAGAGGTCCCGTGAAAGACATTTGAATGATGTTGTGTTTCACGTTCAATCTTTATATTGAATAAAAAATTTGTTTCCATCTGAATATTTTATGTGTTTTCTTTAGCTTTACTTTCCCAAGCGTAAAATGAATAACCCTTTATAATTTTAACTGAATGCTCAAGCAATTGAACATTTTCAAAATAAACACTATTACTTATATTTTTATGGAAACCCAAAGAAAGTAGGAGTCCCTAGGTGGATTTGAAACATGTATCAACTGTCAACATGTGTTATTGTTGTTATGATTCCATACAATTGAAATGGCGATAGCTCATTTTATTATGATTTGTTTTCCATGAAATTCCGTACACATAAAATTCTTATATAAATACACGTCTTAAGGAGTTTAAGGGCACCGTTTCTAGCACTGGAGAAATCGGAAGTGCTCATCTTGACAAAAAAAAGAGAATCCCTAGAGTAAGGAAGATCAGTATTGGAGACATACAAGTTGAATCTAAGCCAGCGGTGAAGTACCTAGGGCTACTGATCGATTCGAAGATGAGTTTCTCTGAGCAAATCAGGGCAACGGCTGAGGAGGCTGCTTCAGGAGTATCGGCTCTGAGTCGACTTATGGCCAGCGTAGGGGGACTCAGCCCATCAAGAAGACGCCTCTTGATGAGTGCTGTAGGGTCAGTGCTACCGTACGGGGCAGAGGTATGGGGTAACGCTCTCAGTAAGGAAGTTTACCGAGAACATTTGGCACAGGTACAGAGAAGAGAAGCGCTGAGAATTACATCTACGTATCCGACAGTCTCTGATTCGGCGGAGAGTTATTGCAGGCTTGATACCTGTCGCCCTTCTTGCTAGAGAGCGCCACTCTATTTATCTGCGTCAAAACGAGGTTGCGAGGGAGATGGTTGTCGGCGAAGATGGACAGCGCTCACACAACGATTGGTTGCAGTCTTGCGTGAATTCCACGAAGAGAACGTGGACTGCGCGCTTCATCCCAGATGTGAGACCGTGGCTAAATTGAAGCCATGGTGAGACTGACTTCTATCTGACCCAGCTTTTGAGCGGGCATGGGTATTTTCAGTCTTACCTGGACAAGATTGGTAAGTCACGGTCTCCCGATTGCCAGTATTGCCCAGGAGAGGAAGACGATGCCTGCCATACATTTTTTGCGGGCATAAAATGGGCCAGGCTGCAAAGAGCCCTCTATAGGCAAACAAGAGAGCTCAACCCGGATAACATAGTCGCGGAGATGCTCGAATCGGTTGACAAATGGAACCAGCTGGCACATTATGTTCGGGTAGTCCTAAAAGATATAAAGGACTCACAGCAGCCGGAGGCGTTGGGGCTGGAGGATCACTTGCCTGGCACTTCCTCTTTCCCTCTGACCTCCCGATAGAAGAGGGATCCCTCAGCTTGAAGGCGGCTCACGGCGTAGCTAAATGAGACCTGTCCCGAAGCAATATGTCAAACGGTTCCAGGCTATGTTCTCGGGTTGACAGGGGAGAAGTTTAGTGGGTAGTCCAGTCACCTTCTTGCGAACATGGGAGTCCCACACTCTGTGCATAAATGAGCATTCACCTCCCTACCACAAAAAAAAGAGAGCACCGTTTCGATTTCTGTGGTGCAATGCAAAATTCACAAATCATACTTTCATTAACAGAGTTAAGTGAACTTGTGACTTACCTTCTTGATTTTATTTCGATTTTTCGCGAGGAGGGAGGATACAAATATGGTTCATAAATTTAACCTCCCCTAGGACCCCTGATGCGAAAACTGAATTTTTTCAAATTCTTAACGTGCTAAGACCTTTTATTCGATACCCTTTTCAACTATATGAGATGAAAAAAATTTTTAAGAGCCTTTTTGTCATGAGAGACTCCCACTTAACATATTTTGAAATATTTGATAAGACTCAAGCTTCTGAGAGACCACCACCACTGATATTTTCACAAATATGAAGCTTTGTAGCTTTAATAATTTCTGTAGAACCTTTTTGTGACACATGGATAGATGGATCGACGTATAGGTAAACGGAGACGGACGCACATGCAGGCAAATAGGATGCAAACTAGTAGGTTTTTGTAAGATTTCTTTCATAAAGCCCTTAAAATCATGGAGGTACATCCAATAACAAATAATTAAGAGGTTGAAATTTGTTGAACTTTGCTAATAATAGTAGGATTTAGCATTTTCGTCAGTTAAACTGTATTAGTCAATTTGTAAGCAAAACTGTCTTAGTGTCATTATTACACTTTTGACAGCCATTAGTAAAATATTCGAAAAACTTGAAAATAATCGCTTTAAATCTATCATAAATCCGAAACAGTTTGGCTTTCAAAAGAATAAGAGTACTTTCGATGCGTTACTTTCTGTCTTACGTTACATCAATGAAAGTTTTGACAAAGGAGATTATGTTATTACAATTTTTGTGAACCTGAAGAAGGCTTTCGAAACGGTTGATCATGACCTGTTACTTCAAAAAGTTGAATCGTCTGGCATTCAAGTTTGCCTTTTTAAAAGTTGTTTGGAAGGAAGATTCCAAAGAACATTAGTTAATAATGTCTTGAGCAATCTAGCACCAATAAAATCGGGGGTTCCTCAAGGATCCATACTTGTACCAACCTTGTTTTTGCTATATACTAATAATTTGAATATATGTAAACTGAAAGGTCACCATACATTAGATACTGATGATGATGATGCTGCACTTTTTTATTCAGGACATGATAAAGTTGCCATAGAGAATATCGTCAACAAATACTACAAAGGCAAAACACATGATTTTTAAACAGAAGAATAAGGAAGACATAGAAGTTGACCTAAAAATTAGTGGCAGAAAATTACAAAGAGTGTTTGAAATTAAATACCTTGGTTTTACCATAGATCATCGTTTGATATGGTTGCCACACATAAATAATTTGGGGAGGCAACCAGTACCAATGATAGGAATGTTGAGAAGGTATGGAGATTTTCCAATGCATATAAAGAAACTTGTATTAAATGCATTTTTACGGACAAAGCATTATGCGGTGGTCATTTGGAGTCAATCGTCAAAGTAAAACCTTAATATTATATCCAGGATACTAACTAAAACCTATAAAAATATTCCAAACCTTCCGATTCTCCCTCAAACAAGACTAGTAGACCAACGGACCAATGCACCCACCTTCATTCAAATAATTACTATGCAGAAAGCTAAGTTTATCTTCAAATGTCTAAATTCCCGTGAATTGGAAGAAAACCCCATGATAAAGGTATCACAAATAAATCCATATAGTTTAAAAAATGCGAACAATTTTGTAATACCATACGCCAGAACTGATCGATACTTAAAGACAGCTAGTTTTTATAAACTCAGAGAATTTTTTTTACTGCGTCGTATTAAAATATTTTTTTTTTCCACTTTATAGATTATTTTTAATCAACTTGTTGTTTACTAATAATGCTCAATTTTTGACTGAAGATAATCTGAAGCCTCCAAGCAACCACTACTACATGAAATATGCAGTTTACGTCATCTATTATTGAACAACTCTATATATATATATATATATATATATATATATATATATATATATATATATATATATATATATATATATATATATATATATATATAGATATATATATATAGATATATATATATATATATATATATATATATATATATATATATATATAAACACATGTATATATATATATATATATATATATATATATATATATATATATATATATATATATATATATATGTATATATATACATGAATATATAATATATATATTCTTCTTCTTCTTCTTCTTAGCACTACAGCACAGCGCCTCTCGAGCCTTCGCTTCCAACTGTCTTAGTCCATTGACCACGTCCTGCGATTTCGAAATCCGTGCAGCGATGAACTTTCTTCCTCGACAGAGTCAGACCAGCATTTCCTCGGTTTCTCTACTGGCCTCCAACCTTCAGTTCTCCCAATAAATACATTTTAGCGTATTCGTTGTTCGTCCATACGATTCATGTGGCCAGCCTATTGTAGCTCCCGCGGTATGACAATCGTTGAGACCTCCGGTTCATCAAAAATATATTATATTTCAGGGAAGAACCTTAACTTTTGGTGACAAATTTGTGCTGTTCGCGTGCTTTACTCCACCAAATGTTGTTTTAAGTACATTTGTTCTAATTAATATTAAAAATAAAGACGTAAAAGAAAAAAGTTTCACTATGGGAAAGCAAACATCGCCTGATACTCGGAAAATTATAATAGACTTAAAAGAAAAAGGTAATCCCTTGCGTGAAATTGGCGAAATCGTGGGCAGAAACCACTGCACAGTAAAAAAATATTAATAAGTATGCCAAACATCATCTCGTTGAAGATTTTCCGAGATCAGGATGCCCAAAGTGGCTTAGTGGTACTGAAATTAGAGCTGTATTAAAAGAAGTAAGGGCATATCCAGCGTCAAGTGCAGTCGAATTGTCAGAAGGCATAACGCAGGCATCAGGCAAACCAGTAAGTGCGAGCACTGTCAGGAGAGCGCTTCATAAAAATGGTCTACATGGAAGAATACCACGGAAAAAGCCATACATATCCAAGGCGAATCAGATCAAGCGTATGGACTTCGCTAAAAAATACAAAAACGAGGCTCCATCTTTTCGGGAAAATATATTATATACAAATGAGAGCAAATTCAAAATTTTCGGTGCGAAAAGGCGTGCTAAGAATGAAGGCTTCAAAGAAAAGTGTGTTACTAAAACTGTTCAGCACGTTGGCGGTTCAGTTATGGTATGGGGTGTGTGGCGGCAACTGATGTTGGTAATCTTGTTTTTGTTGACCCAACAATGGACAAAATGGATTATTAAGCCATTTTGAGGGACAATGTTGCACCTAGCGCCGAAAAATTAGGCTTGTCTGGAAGTTGGATCTTTCAACAGGACAACGATCCAAAGCATACGTCCAAAATTGTGAAAAAGTGGCTACTGTACTGGACTCCCAAGACACTTGATCATCCGCCACAGTCCCCAGATCTTAGCCCGATCGAACAACTGTGGGAACACCTTGACAGAAAAGTGAGACAAAGGGTCATTTCAAGCAAAGCCGACTTAAAGAAGATTATAAAGGAAGAATGGAGCCAAATCTCTCCCGATATTGCAAAAAAACTTGTCGCGTCGATGTCTAGAAGACTAAATGAGGTGCTTGAGTCCAAAGGAAAACAAACGAAACATTGAAAATTTTTAAAAAATCGACTTTTTCTATTGAAGTTCTGTTATGTTTTGTTTGCTATTTACTGTTTTTTGACGCGTGAAATGTGGTCTTTTTTTGGTTCAAGTGAATTTATCTTTGTTGTATATTACTTTTGTTTAGTGTTTATGTTGTGTTCAGTTCTTATTAAATAAGTCTTTGATTCCTTATGTTATGTTTTAATAAAATTCTTAATACAAGTATCTAAGGTGCTTACTTTTTTTTGACGCTCACTATATATATATATATATATATATATATATATATATATATATATATATATATATATATATATATATATATATATATATATATATACATATAAATATATATATATATATATATATATATATATATTTATATTTATATATATATATATATATATATATATATATATATATATATATACATATATTATATAGTTATATATATATATATACATATATTTATATATATCTGCATCTGCATCTGCAAAAAAATTACTGTTTGGTGCGGTTTTCATGCCGGAGGTGTGATTGGGCCGTATTTTATCGTGTATGAAAAGAATCGTCATGTTATCGTGAATGGAGAGCACTATCATGTTATGTTGGGAGATTATTTGTGGCCAGAATTGGATGAACTTGACATCAACAATATGTGGTTTCAACAAGATGGTGTCACTAGCCACACATCACACCTCACAATCGATTTATTGAAATTTTTTTATTGTTATGTCCTTGATGGAAGGCTCTATGTATACATATATATTTATATTTCCCTCCTCTTTGTAGCGCCACAGGCCCTCTCGGTTCTTCGTTTCCTGCAACAAGCGTGTCCAGCTGTCCGCGCCTCCAATTTTGAAATCCGAGCAGGAATCATCTGTCTTCGTCGACCGAGTCATACCAAAGTTTCCTTGGTTTTCCCTATAGAACCGTCGTCCGATGACGTTCAATATGTTGGTGGATGCAGGAGATTTATTCAAGTGTATGATAAAGTTCACCATAAAAATCCAAAGTCGAACCATTTGAAACGAAATGGCAGCCGCGCAAAGGTCGAAAAATGTGGAAAAGTTCGTTACCTTTGAACCAATGTTGGTGAATCTCGGCAGTGTAATAGAGACCGTACTCGTCTAGTGAACAATAAAAAAAAACTACACGGTCAGGTCAGAATTTCAAAATAGTGGCTAGAAATGTTCGAAATTTGAACGTTTCTAAAAGCTATAATCTATTTTGGATTTGTATGAAACCTAAAATCCAGGTAGGCGTCGATGCGATCTTGGAATAAAATATTGTACATCAAGACAGGAATTTAGTAGTAGTACGAGTACATGTTGCATTACAGTCAATAAATTAAATTTCAATATACAGGGTGTAATATATTCAAGAAACTGAATTTTGCAAGATTTGAAATGATAATCTTTTCGGATCTAATCGAATTGGTTATCATATGAAAGGACAAATGACCCTTTTTTGAAATAACTGCAATGATTGCGTGGTAAGTATTTTTTTTTTTTTTTTTTTTTTTTTTTTGTGGTAGGGAGGTGAAGGCATTTATGCCCGCCGAGTCTGGCAGTGTGGGACTCCCATGGAGGATACCTTTGGACTACCCACTAAACACCTCCCCTGGCAATCTGAGAACCTAGCCTGGAACCGTTTGACACATTACTTCGGGCCAGGTCTCGTTTTGTTACGCCGTGGGGCGCCTTCAAGCTGGGGAGTCCCTTTCCTAGCGGGAGGGGAGGGGGGAAGAGGAATTGCCAGAAGAGCGATCCCCCAGCCCCAGTGCCTCCGGCTGCTGTGAGTCCCTTTTATATTTTAGGACTGCCCGAGCATAATGTGCCACCTGGTTCCATTTGTCAACCGATTCGAGCATCACCGCAACTATATTATCCGGGGTGAGCTCTCCCGTCTCCCTGTAGAGTTCCCTTCGCAGCCTGGCCCATTTGGTACACGCAAAAAATGTGTGACAGGCATTGTCCTCCTCTCCTGGGCAAAACCGACAATCGGGAGACCGTGACTTGCCGATCTTGTGCAGGTAAGACTGAAAACACCCGTGCCGTGGTAAGTATTAAGGTGAGCAGAAAAGTGGAATATGTGTGAAATTTTAGCGTGCTTGCTTGTCCAAACTAGTATTAGGCTTTATTTCAGTTTTAGTGTTTGTTTATTGCCCTATCTTATTAGAAGCGTTTTATAACGAAATTCTATTTTATTCAGTTGCAATGGTAATTGATATAAAAACTTCCAATTTATGATGTTTCTCAATTATTCGATAGCAAAGTAGGGATGGCATCCCTATCAAATTAATTACGCTCTGTGCGCTGTCATCGCACTAATCCACGATCAACTTATATTAAAAGTTGCAGTATTCTACGATTCCCACCTGCCGTTTTTATATGCGAGCAATTTACCAGTTGCTAATTATTTTCCCAAGCATTCGCAGAGTGAGCGCTTCAGTTGGAAACCTCTTGAGGACGAACAAAAATGTACTTGGACAGCCTCATGATCGTATATGACAAAATTGAAATTAATGTCGAATTGCGTGACAATCAGTTGCATTGATGGGATTAAACCAAGCGCACCCCGACTGCGTCTACACAAGCCTCCAGAAGAAATTGCGCTCCTGCGTGAATTGTTTCAACTGAAGAACGAATTAACTTTTGCAGGCATAAATTAAGTTGACTGATATCTGAAGCATCATTTGTACCCCAGTTGGACATTTTGCTGGACATGGATTGGTCGTATTGTAAAGTTTTCGCCATTTTGGTTTGCATGCTTCACCAGCTATTAAAAGCATTCTAAAAAGGATTTGAGTGTAATCAATTTAATTCCACAGAAGATAAAAAGATATATCGGTTCTCTTAGAGCTATTTACTAGACCAAAATTTAATTTAATCAGATATGTATGCTCTTGTAAAATTTTCTTAAATATAAAGTACTTTAAGTTGTGCTGAAACACAATGCTTGAAGTTTCCTTGGTTTTAATTGGATATTCAAAAGACGATGCTGCTGATGATGAGCCGGAGTTTTTCTAGTGGGCATTGAGTGAACGTATAAAAGATAACACGTTAAAACTAGAGCAGATTTTACACGAAGGGAATAAGTGAAGCGAGTAAGTTGTAAGAAACTTTACATGGTTGCAAGCCTAGTCTGCAAGTCGACATTCATGCCATCAGAATGTGCAAGCTGCTCGGTTTCAATGATTACCTGCCTTCTACATTTCATCTTCAACAATTTAAGACCGCCGATATCCAATGTCGTCTTCATCCGAATCCTTTGAGACTTGTCCTCATTGCTATTAAATGAGTTTTATAAGATATTTTTAGAGTGGGAATAGGGGGAGAACGCTTACTAAAAATATTTTAAGCTTCCAATTATACAGCTAAATTAAATCTTGTTTTTGAGAACACATTTTTGAATGTCCTATTTGAAATTACTGGAAAATATATTAAATAGATATTGGTTTTCATATTATACCCAATGTATTAAGGGTTTAATTTTAGGTTCTTGGGATCCATTTACCCAGTCTTCCTCTATCATTTTCCGATTCATGCATCAAATACAAAGTGAAAAGTTATCGGATGTCATGCATTATATATATCACGGACATTTTGCATATTTGTGGTCTGGCCCGATCTTCTGACAGCACTCACTTCTTAAATGAAGAAATGTTAAATAAGAAAAGATCTGCTGAAAAGTTTCTAAGCCCCCAAGACTACTCAAGCTGCAGACTGGGGCTCCTCAACGTGAAGTGATATCTTCATTTGGTTTGTGTTTGGCGGCTGGTGGTCTTTTTGAAAATCGTGACTCAATCATTCGTCGAAGAATAAGTAAAAATTGGTGTCTCTTGATGATACCTTGCGGTGACTTGTTTCCAAGGCGACGTGTGCTAATTAAGCTGGATATCGTTATTCTGCAGAAACGGTCTAACTGTTGCAGCGCGAACTATTTGAAGGACTTAATGGCTAGAAGTCTAGGAAAACAATAGATTCATTTAAGATTTCGTGTAGCGAAAAAAATGTGAGCTCATATGTGGGGAAGTGAAGCGAAGAAATGCAAATTACTACTTTCGAATCACTGATGAGAATGAGTTCAATTGAGTTATTTTCGAACTATTCGCTGTTCTTCTGCTGTTGCCTTGAGCGTTCAGCAAACTCCACGTTTTGATTTTGTTTTTTTTTAATCGCTGGGTAGAGCAAGATAATGAAAAATTTAAATGAAGACATTTGCAGATTTTATGCTAAAGATTATCTCGGAGTTTTTAATTAGGTGTGTGCAAAATAAATTGAGTTATTATTGAAAGGCTAATTATTTCGTTTTGAAATAAGAAGAATAGTTAACATTAAATAACAAGAACCTGCACAATAGTTTGTGATGATTAATTTATTCAAAGAATGAAAAAATTCATTTCCTGAATTTGAGATAAACATGCAAATTAATTTGACGATGTTCGTGAGGCTTAGTGACGATGTTCTCATTCATGGCACTGAACTCAATTGAATTTTCATTAA
Organism: Odontomyia ornata; assembly: GCA_963969285.1. NCBI lineage: Eukaryota > Metazoa > Arthropoda > Insecta > Diptera > Stratiomyidae > Odontomyia > Odontomyia ornata. The sequence continues at coordinate 164,463,585 of OZ017741.1, forward strand.
ATGAGATAATTTATCGGATCTTAATCAAAAATTTTAGTCTGTATATTTTTAGATTATGATGAATATTTTTATTGATTTTCATTGTCATTGGTCAATTTATAAGTTGAATTATGCATGGAATATAGTTTGCTACCATAGGGAAAAATAAATTATTCAATGAGAACTTATTTTCACATACATACATAAAAATCTGAAAACAGCCATTTCCATAAGTTGTGATAAATATATACTCTATTGTCTCGAAAAATATGTAAATAAAATGAAAGCCCAAAAAAATTTCATAAGATAAATTCAAAAGAAAATTAAAATCTGGTACTAATCACGTCAAAAAAATTTACATTTACTGTATTTTAGTCGGGTGAGATCTAAACAAGTTGAGCAAGCAGGACAGTGCTCCTGCCAGAAAGTTTTTGTAATCATCCTAGGGGTTGAAACTATTCTACGTCTAGCACTCGTTGCGTGTAGACGTGTTTTTAATCGCTCCTGTCATTAATTTTAAAAATTAATTAATTTTTCGCAAAAGTCTGTTTCAAACAATTGCAATATTTTTTTACGAGCCAGTCAAAAGCAAATTTTGATTTCATTGGGAAAACCATCACCGTCGAATTATTCGAGCATTTATCGAATACCTGAAATTCATTTCCTGAAGAAATATCAAAAGTGGAAATACGTTCAAGGGAAGTCCCGGTCTGAGAACATTCCCTCTAGTCTCGCTGCGAAAGCAACGAGATGGAGGAGCCCGATGGCTTCAGCCATCAATCGGAAGGACCATGACCATCGCCAATGATGATGGATGAAAAAAAACTTAAAAGAAAATACGAGAATCAAGAACAAAATCCGACAATCCTATCGGTTATGGAAATCGAACAGCTTATCCAAGAAAAAGAGAAAGCTGAAGGAATCGAAAAAGAAAATGAAGAACTCAAGCTTCGAGGTAATCTTTAGAAGCACTTGTTGGAACGTTAACGTTCAACAAGGATAAAGATAGCAAGAAAAGCCGACAAGCAAACCCAAAAACCGAAGAGAAGAAAATTAAAAAGCCACAGGAAGAAGCTAATCAAGAGGATGTCCTCAGCGCAGGAGGCGCAAACGAAAGTAGAAATTATTATGCAGCGCTAGCTGGTTTGGAAGAAACAATGAACGTTGAAGAGGATACAGGTAAAACGTCAAAATAAGATAATGATTTCATTGAATATCTTAGAGTTAAAAATCGGGAGAAAAAACCAAAAGGTTTGTCTGCTGGTCCGTCTGTTGGTCCGTCCATTAAGATTGATGAAAAAAAAGAAAAAAAGAAAAAGTCCCACCAATCAATGTGTTTGGGCAAACGGGCAAAGATATGGTTCGGCTTTTGGCAGCCGAAAACAAACTAAAAGATTTTCAGATAAAAAGAGTCAATGCCGATAAATTGACAATAAGGACTAAGTCGCTGGTTGATTTCCAGGCAACAAAAAGTGCCTTAAATTCTGGAGATGTTCCGCATTTCACGTACACCCCGAAAAGCGAGAAGAACCAAACCTTTTTATTAAAGGGTCTGGACTGTGGTGAGGACACAGTCGATCTCCTTCAGGTGCTCCAGAAATACAATTTATTACAGTCAAAAACTTTGCAACGAGGAGATCAATTGTGGAGCGCAAAAACTTGCCTCACTACTTAGTCCAGATTTCGAGCAAAAGTAGTTCGAGTGCCCCGCGGAAAATACGGTACTTGAACTTCCGCGTGGTGAAGTGGGAACGCCTCCAGAAAAGTGAGATCAACCAGTGCTACAGGTGTCAAAGATTCGGGCATTCGGCTGCCAATTGCGCCATGAAATATAGGTGTGTGAAATGCAAAGACATTCATGCCCCGGCGAGTGCAAATTGGCTCAGGCGGAGCCAAAAGAAAAACTATATTGTGTGAACTGCGGTGCCTTTGGTCATCCAGCATCATATCGAGGATGCCCCCGGTATCAAGATGCAAAGATTAAAGTCACTCCGAAACAAAGTGTAGCACACCGCAGTGTGATACCTACCAACTTCGTCAAGCCCGGGGTATCATTTGTACTTGCCGCGAGAGGACCAGGAGACAATGTAAATAAAATAAATAATGTAAGTGGCAATAATGAGCTGCTCCTTAAAATTTATCAATAATTAAATTCCTTATCGGAGCGAATCGATAAACAAGATTCAAAAATTAACATTGTTTTTCAGCGTTTAGGGCTTTCAAATGCCTCAAAATAAGTTGTCATCCAGCCATATTCCCACGGATAGGATTCGTCTCATCTCGATCAACGTCAACTCCATTGTTACTTTACATCGGCGTGATTACCTCCTTGAATTCATTGCCAGACAAAAGCCTGACATCGTGCTTCTCACCGAAACCCACCTCAGTTCATGGCACTCCATGACATTCAAGGATTTTGAGTTCGTAAGAAACGATAGGGTAACAGGTGATGGGGGAGGTGGCACCGGGATATTGGTTCGAAGACCCTATTGTTTCCAAAATATTGAAAAAGTCGAATTCAAAAGCTTTGAATCTCTTGAAGTGTCCGTTATCAAAATTTCACTGCCAGGTGGGGATAACCTCTTCGTTATCTCTGCCTATGCAACTGGTGGAACTGTTCTCAAGCTCAAGGAGGAGCTCAATTCCTTGTTCAAAATACTCGAATTGAACAGGCTGCATAACTACTATATCCTTGCTGGTGACCTCAACGCCAAGCATACATCATGGCTGAACGCCACCAATAATCCAAGAGGTGTATTCCTGAAATCGTGGATAACAGAGAACCAAATTGAGTACAGGTGCACTCTATATGGGTCGGAGTTCCCAACATACCCTAGGACAAATTCATATTTGGACCTTTGCATTGCTGACGCAAGACTCGAATTTAGCTTTAATAGTCCTCAACGGAAACTGCAGGTGCTTCCTTATGATAGCGACCATAACGCAATCGTAATGGAAATCAATCATCACAGGGATGATTTCTTCCTCATTCCAGTTCAACATGAAAATCATCGGTTGAATTTCAAAAAAACAGACTGGAGAAAGTTTCAAAAGAAGTTTAATCGGGAGTACCAGAAGCAATGTCCCCCTTCTGATAGTGGCAACTCTTGCTCAATGGTTCCTAATGACAGAAATCTAACTAACGATGAAATAGATGCCTATTTGTCGAAGTTAGAGAAGCTGACGTTGGAAACAATTGAGAAAGTAGTTCCCAAGATTAAACTTCGAAACAATATGGAAGGATATGAAACACCAACCATCGCAAGGTTGAAAAGATTGAAAAGCCTCCTTCTCACACGCGTCAACAATATTTATTGACGATTTTTGGACTACAGCCATCCCTCGTTGTCTTTGTTGAAATTACATCTGAAGAATGTCCGGAACTTAATCCGGGCATACTTCAGGAGTGAGGTCAGCAATCAATGGGCGGAAAAATTGAGGGGTATTAGCCCACAGGACCCAGACGGCGTCTTCGCGAAAGTGAATAGCATATTCCGCAAGAAGTCTCGAGTGAAGGTATCGAATCTTGAAGTCACTAGTGATGAGATAAATCTTCTCGATAGGGCTGGTATCGAAATTGATAGTACGACTCCAGATAGAAATGGAAACAGGATTATTTGTGAAGGATTGGATAAACTTGCCCTGATTGGAACACATTTTGAATTGGTTCATCTACCAAACCCTGAAAGAGGGAATGAAATATTTGCAGAGGTCGTTGAAGCAAAAGTTTCCGACTTCAAATCAAGCCTGAACGGCCAATCAATTCTTCATTTCAATGAAACATTAACATCTGACCTCATACCGAGCTTGAATCTTATTGATTATTTTGTCAGCTATGAAGACTTGTGTTTCATATTTCGCAAGATAAACAACAAGAAATCATGTGGTACTGATGGTATTCCAAATGTAGTTATCCGACATTTGCCGGAGGTTGCTATTAGGAACTATTGCATATTGTTCAACAACATGTTGAGCAATTCATATTTCCCAAATGAGTGGAAAAAGGCTAAGGTATTTCCGAACTTGAAGAAAGGAAAAGAATCTTCATGCCCCAAAAGCTATCACCCAATTAGCTTGCTGCCTAACATCAGCAAGGTGTTTGAAGTGATACTCAACAGAGCATTCAACGCCCACATTGAGGAAAATGAGTTGATGCCGAATTGCCAATTTGGTTTTCGTGCCAGGCATTCGACCACACATGCAATAACGAAAGTAACCTCAGACATCTGTTGGAAACTGAATGATAGACAATGTGTTGGAGCATGTCTCATTGATATGGAGAAAGCCTTTGATACGGTGTGGTTAGATAGACTAATTTTTAAACTCCTTCAGGACAAGTTCCCCAGACACCTTGTCGCCATGATGTGTAATATGTTATACGGGAAATCGTTTGTTGTAACTGATGGAAATCTGACAACAATGCGCGGGTTCAAGGTCTTGAATGGTCTACAGCAGGGAACAGTTACTGCGCCTCTGCTCTTTTCAATCTTCATTCGCAAGCTATTGAACGGCTTTGATTTTAACGTCTCGCCAACGCGATCATTGGTAGCGTTTGCTGATGATCTGATCATCTACACGGCAGACCGAAAAGCTACAATAGTTCAGAGCAATCTCCAAAAAATGTTCAATGATGTACAGCTGTACACTGACAATTGGCGAATGAAAATCAATGCGCAAAAGTGTGAAACAATCTTGTTTCGGACAACGCTGCAGGGGGCCAGTCAAGACCTGAAACGTAATTGGAAAGATTTCCACATCATGGCTGGTGAGGGTAGTCTTGAACGGGTTCCACATAAATTCTGTGTTCGATACCTCGGTGTTTATCTCGATCAGTATCTGTACTATACTGAACATGTGAAAATCATGCTCAGTAAGGCACTTAAAGTAGTCATGGCCCTTCGAAAGCTCTTTCATTCCAGATACATTGATCATAAGGTCAAAATTATCTGTTACAAGACACTGGTTAGACCAGTTTTGACATATGGATGTCAGATCTGGTACAACCAGAATGCTAGTACTATGGAAAAATTAAGAGTTTTCGAAAGGAAATGTCTTCGTGCATGTACTGGTTTGTACAGAAAGCCTGAGACGGATTGGAAACATTTTATATCGAATAGAAGAATTCATCAAACTGCTGAAGTGACTAGAGTCGATATTTTCATATTGAAACATCTTCGGAATCATATCGCAAGATCTGTGACTGTGTAATGATTTTTAAAATACCCGTGTAGGACACGGGTGCCGATGGTCTGGCACAAGTGTCAGCGAGCTAAAACAACACCGAGCTCAGCTAACTAGCTTCGCTTAACGACCGCGTACGCGTGCTTGACGACTAGCATTTGCGGGATCATATGAAGCGGGTTCTTGTCGAGCCACGAAGCTACATTACAAAATACTTATCACGCGTACTCTACTCTACAAGACGCACCGATCAATTTTCATTATCTTTAGAAAGGTTCTATTAGGTGCCAATTAAGCTACTCTACAGTAATTCAATTTTTTTTTTGCCTCGTTAAAGTTAGCGAACACGGAGGCCTGAGACAAATGCAAACATTACACAAAAAGCAACCGTTACTTTCTCCGAAGAAGGTCGTTGCATAACAAGGGGAATGTCAAACCTAAAGATGTTGAAGTGGCTGAAGTAACCACTCATCTCTGCGTAAAGGATGGAAACTTGACGGATGTGGTTTACTTTATACTAGTAAAACAACAAACTAAGCAGTTTCGACGGGGTGACCACCTTATCTCTTCAGGAGCAGCCACTCCTGATCACCACGGGGCTGCTCGACTGCTTATGTTTATTACAGGACAGTCTCTTCGATGCCAACCCAGACATGGAGAGACTGAAGGATTTCGCTCTTCACTAGTGAAGAAACAATTGTTTCCGCAGTGGAGAGATGATTGTTATAATTTTAGGTCCCTCTCCTTGAATACAAGTCCCTGTCTTCTCCGAAAGTATGCTAATAAAAACCGCTAACCAATCATAAAAACAAATTGGGTGCCGGTCAGGACTAATTGATGATGCGGATTTTATCACTGCCGGTCATCAGTTTAGCTCCCAGCAAAAACTGACGCAATTCCAAGCAGTGTATTTGAAAACCCCTGGCACCATCATTTTGTTCAAAATTAGAACTGTCCGACTTCAAACTGTATAAAAATGTGCAAACCTTTCTTTTGGTAACATTAAGGGACGCACTACTCTATAACATCATCGGCATGTTCAGGCGGCAGAGCCACCACGAACGAAGAACTCCAGAAGATGCTATAGACCTTATTATATCAAAGACAAGACAAACAACACCAAAAGAAAGTTTATCGGTGACTCTATCTTTACTTTACGGAACCCTCCAAAGTACGCTACGTTAATATCAAATGGTGAGGGCGACAATAAAAATTAAATCGGTTCATCTGCCGACAGCAAAATTAAAAATGTGAGAACTCGAAGGAGAGGGGTGTTGTTTCCCCTTCGGGCCCCACGTTGGGCGCCATTGTAATGATTTTTAAAATACCCGTGTAGGACACGGGTGCCGAAGGTCTGGCACAAGTGTCAGCGAGCTAAAACAACACCGAGCTCAGCTAACTAGCTTCGCTTAACGACCGCGTACGCGTGCTTGACGACTAGCATTTGCGGGATCATATGAGGCGGGTTCTTGTCAAGCCACGAAGCTACATTACAAAATACTTATCACGCGTACTCTACTCTACAAGACGCACCGATCAATTTTCATTATCTTTAGAAATGTTCTATTAGGTGCCAATTAAGCTACTCTACAGTAATTCAATTTTTTTTTTTGCCTCGTTAAAGTTAGCGAACACGGAGGCTTGAGACAAACGCAAACATTACACAAAAAGCAACCGTTACTTTCTCCGAAGAAGGTCGTTGCATAACAAGGGGAATGTCAAACCTAAAGATGTTGAAGTGGCTGAAGTAACCACTCATCTCTGCGTAAAGGATGGAAACTTGACGGATGTGGTTTACTTTATACTAGTAAAACAACAAACTAAGCAGTTTCGACGGGGTGACCACCTTATCTCTTCAGGAGCAGCCACTCCTGATCACCACGGGGCTGCTCGACTGCTTATGTTTATTACAACTGTGAGTGAAAACCCTTGGATTTCACAGCCGTTCCACCCTACAGACGGGTATATAGCGACTTGCCTCGCTACTGGCTTCATTCCTCCAGAAGCATTCGTGTATTTGGACATGAATCGATATGTTTTTGATTCTGACGGCGTCCCAGTCATATATCACATATATCGACGGGCCGCCGATAAGAAGATAAAATATCCTCCGAACTTGAGTTCACGAGACCAACAATTTCAATGGAGATACTCATTTGCTAGATTCGTTGAGGCTGATCGAGTTGAGACGGGGCAATCTAGGTATTGGTGGCTGAATGACAATGTCTAAATTATTCGTGTGTATTTTCAGTTTTGGTGTTTTTCGTTATTTAGTTTTTGAGTTTCAGCTCATTATTGCTACATTTAGTGTTGTTGTTTAGTTTTGTTAAAAATTAGGGATAGGTCAGGTTTATATTATGTTTATCATATTAGGTTAGAGATAAGGTAAAACGCTTAGGTTAGGAACATTGTTATAGATTTTTTTAAGTACAAGATAAAGTTTTTGATAGCATTTATTAGAATTAAGTTATAACATATTAGGTGTAGGATCAAAGTTCACTGTAGTTTTAAGATTATAAATAATTTTAGAATAGTGTTGGTTGGTTTTTTCTCCTTTTTCCAATTAAATTTTAAAAATATGTAATGATCATTGATTTGAATTTGCTATAGTTTTTTTTTTTTTTTAATGTGTTTAATGATAACGTACAAATTTAGAGAGCCATTTGGGCCATTAAGTTTTTTATTGTTATTGTTTGGAATTTGCTTTATATTCTTTTAAAATTTATAACGATTAGTATTAAATAAAGCGCTTTTGATTGATTGATTGATAGGGGTTGAAACTAATTTCCTAGTAGTAAGAATCGATAATTTGAATTATTCATCCAAAACTTGGCTAAAAAATCATTCGAATTAATGCAAAAGATGCAAAGTTACTTTCATAAGCACATTGCAGCCGCCATTTTGATGGTGCTTAAATAATTTTTCTGAGTGCTGAGCCGATTGAACATATTTAAAATATACACTATTCCTTATATTTTCATGAAAACTCGTAGAAATAAAAGTACCCAGGTCAATTTGAAATACTTGTATGTATCAACCATAAACACGTGTTATTGTTGTTGCAATGACATTCAATTGAAATGGTCATAACTCAGTCAATTATGATTTGATTCCTATGAAGTTTAAGTATACCGTTTTGATTTTATGGGCGAAAATGTTTTATTTTTTTTGGTAGGGGGGTGAATGCAATTTATGCACAGAGTGTGGAAATCCCATGCTCGCAAGAAGGCGTCTAGACTATCCACTAAACACCTCCCCTGTCAACCTGAGAACCCAGCCGACACATTACTTCGGGCCAGGTCTCGTTTTCCTTCCTTCCTTCAAGTTGGGGGATGCCTTTCTTAGTGGGAGGGGAGAGGAAGTGCTCGAAAAGCGATCCGCCATCTGCTGTGAGTGCCTTTTATCTTTAAGGACTGCCCGAGCAAAATGTGCCACCTGGTTCCATTTGTTAACCGATTCGAGCATCACCCCAACTATATTATTCGGAGCGAGCTCTCCAGTCTCCTGTAGAGTTCCTTTCGCAGCCTGACTCATTTTGTACACTCGAAAAAGTGTGGCAGGCAATGTCCTCCTCTCCTGGGCAAAACCGACAATCGGGGGACCGTGACTTACCAATCTTGCACAGGTAAGACTGAAAACACCCATGCCCGCTCAAAAGCTGGGTCAGATAGAAGTCCCAAGACTGCTGCCAATCGTTAAGCGAGCGCTGTCTGTCTTCGCGGACAACCATCTCCCTTGCATCCTCGTTTCGGCACATGTAAATAGCGCGGCGTTCTCTTGCAAGGAGGGTGACAGGTATCACGCCTGCAATCACTCCCACCGCCGGATCAGAGACCGTCGGATACGAAGATGCAATTCTCAGTGCTCCTCTTCTCTGTACCTGTGCCAAACGTTTTCGGTATACCTCCTTGCTGAGAGCGTCGCCCCATACCTCTGTTCCATACAGTAGTACTGACCCTACAGCACTCATCAAGAGGCGTCTTCTTGATGGGCTGGGTCCCCCTACGTTGGCCATAAGTCGACTCGGAGCCGATATTCCCGAAGCAGCCTTCTCACCCGTTGCCCTGATCTGCTCAGAGAAACTCATCTTCGAGTCGATCAGTAGCCCCAGGTACTCCACCAATGGCTTCGATCCGATTCGTATATCTCCAATACTGATCATGGGCGAAAATGTTAAGATCTACAAATCATACTATTATTAACAAACTTTGCCAAATTTTGATTACTGAGGTATTTGTTGCCCTTATACTCATTAAGACCCATCTCCGTGATTATTTTCAGATTTTCCGGCTCAAACGTGTCCAATCGGAGGGAGGGGGACACACAACGTTTTGGTACATTTTGCCACCCCTGGTGCATAAAATGACCTTTTTCTTTCTGATTCTAATAGTTCCAATCCAGATTTCGTTTGAAACCCAATTTGACTACCTTTGATTAAAAAAATTTTTTAAGGGCTACTCCTTTACTTGGGTGGACCCCCTTTAAATATTTTAAATTTTTGGTAAGGCCTAAACTTTTGAGAGATTATCATTTCTGACCTTTTCGCAAAGTTTGAGCATTGTAGCTTTTATAGTTTCTGAGGAAACTTGCTGTGACTCACGAACAGATAGACAGACGGACGGACGGACAAACAGACAAATAGGTCAAGAAACTAGTAGGTCTGTGTAAAAAAATTTTTTTACAAAGACCTTAAAGTGGGTGATTTACATCGATTTCCATATACAGATTTTGGAGGACTTGCAGCTTTGATTTTAGGTTCGCAACGCAATGTTTTAAGGCGGGAGATCTACACAAAGTTATTAGTTGCAGAATCATTTTTAGGGTTCCAAACATCTAAATACAAAAATCAATTCTTAGAGGATCACTCATGTATCTGTCTATCCACCTATCACAGTGTTGGATGGCTATGATACATGTAAATGAATATACTTTAGCAATACCATATCTTATTATGTATTCTCAGTACTGCAATATTTACATGTTGCCAACATTAACGTTAAAATCACCCAGGATAATTTTTGTGTCGTTTGTGGGCAATGAGTTGATTTTAAAGCTAAGGTTGACAATGAGCTATCTCATCGGGGAATGACTGGAGGATATAGCCTCCACGATGAAACAAATGACAACGGCCAGCGCATGATTGACTTTGCATGTAGCAGAAATCTATTCATATGTTCGACTTGCTTTCCACATCGACACATTCATAAAATGACCTGGCTATCACCGGATGGCAACACACAAACCAGATCGATCATGTTCTGATCCAAAAACGTTAGGCCTCGAGCATACTTGACGTCCGTATATACCGAGGAGCCAATTGTAACTCAGATAATTACTTGATCAAATTAACCTTTCGATGTCATATGTCAAAGGCATATTCGGCAAAGACCAGCCCGCTACAAAAATTTGACATCGAAAGGCTCCAAACGGCGTCTGTGGCCGAAAATTTTACGGAGGCCCTCCACAACCAGCTGGCTTCCATCTTATCAGACACATCGTTAAAGACGAGCAACGAGCTTTGGATGGAAGTGAAAGCGGCTATCAGAACCATGGCAGAACAGACGATCCGACATCAAGCCCGGCGCAAGAGGAATGATTGGTTCGATGATGAGTGCCAGAATGCGTTCGATAAAAAGAATCAGGCGTACAAAGAATACGTGGGTAGGAAAACCAGGACGAAGAGAGAACCCTGTGAAAATCTTAGAAGAGTAGCGAATAAGATAATTAGGATTAAGAAAAGAAAATACTATGACAACCAATTGAGAAGTATACATGTAAGTTTAACGAGCAATAACACAAGATAAGCATACGAAGTAGTGAAAAGCCTGAAACGTGGTTATCAGCCCAAAACCGCGCTCTGTCGTGATGACAGCGGCAATATAATCGCTGATGAAATCAAGATTAAGGAAAGATGGGCAACATATTTCAAGCACCTCCTTAATCCTCCGCACAGCTCCAGAACATTGGAGCCTATAGATGTCTGCGGAGAGCTTCCGTTGGCCCCACCAACTCTGGATGAAGTTTGTTCCATCATCAAAGCCCAAAAGAATAATAAAGCGCTGGGCATTGATGAGGTTCCAGTGGAGCTCATCAAATATGGTGGCAGTAGTGTTCATCAAGCTATTCACAAAGTCATCCAGTACATTTGGCAACAAGAACATATACCGAAAGAGTGAAGTCAATCAATTGTATTCCCTATCCACAAAAAAGGTGACAAGCTACAGTGCGAAAATTATAGAGGCATATCACTACTTTGTACGGCGTACAAAATATTTTCAAAAAACTTAGAAAATAAAATCGGATCATACGCCAACAGTATAATTGGGGAGTATCAAGGTGGTTTTACGGCAGGTAGATCAACAAGAGACCAATTGTTCACGGTCAAGCAGGTACTCGAAAAATACTGGGAGTTCGATATAGACGTACACCAAATTTTCGTCGACTTTAAGCAAGCATACGACAGTATTGATCGTAACGTACTGTACCAAATAATGCTTTGTTTTGGCATCCCAGCCAAATTAGTCCGTCATACCAAAATGACACTGACGTCAATGACCTCCCAAGTCCGCATCAATAACCAACTCACCGATGCCTTCGACCCAAAATTTCGGACTAAAGCAGGGAGATGGGCTGGCCCGATTGCTATTCAATTTGGCTCTGGAGTACGTCATAAGGAAGCTACCAGTCCATACGCGATGTACATTACTATACAAGTCGAGCCAGGGAGTGGCCTATGCGGAAGACATCAACATTCTGTCACGGTCACAAACAACTGCCAAGAACCTCTTCTTGAAACTCGACAGCGAAACAAAACGCGTAGAGCTACAGATCAACGAAAATAGAACAAAGCTCATGACGCAGTCGAGGAAAAATACCCAAATACACAAAATATCGTACTTGGCGAATACAGTATCGAAAAGGTCAGCGAATTTGTGTATTTAGGCGTCAAAATAACGAAAACGGGCAATGAAAGAGACGAAGTTCATCGAAGAATACAGCTTGCAAATAAAATATTCTATTCAGTATTGACGATCTTGAAGACCAGCTGCATACACAGAAAAACAAAGCTCCAAGTATACAAATCCGTGATAAGACCTGTGTTATGCTATGGGTGTGAAACAAGGACCCTGACCCAAGCATCCACAAATATATTGAACGCCTTTGAGTGACGGGTCCTGAGGCGAATAATCGGAGCGAAGCTTGACGGGGATCAATGGCAAATTGGATACAACCATGAGCTGTATAAATTTTTGACGAACCGAAGGTCTCAAGGATTGTAGGGCTTTGGAAGCTGCAATGGGCTGGACACATGAATCGTATGCACGTACAACGGATATCTAAGACAGTATACGTTGGGAGAACTGAAGGCTGGATGCCGGTGGGGAAACCGAGGAAACGCTGGTCTGACTCGGTCGACGAAGACAGTTCATGGCTGCTCGGATTGCGAAATTGGAGGACGCGGTCAATAGATAGAGACAGTTGGAGGTACTATTTGCAGGAAGCGAAGGCCCGAGCGGGGCTGTAGGGCTAAGAAAAAGAAGAAGAATATTTACATGTTACTCTTATTCAATCCCATTCATTCTTGTTCATCATTGTATTAACAAATCAGTTCTAAATCAAAAGCGCTTGTACCCAGACGTATTTTGTTTAATCATAGCTTACTCTTTATACCACAGCTTTTTTATTCAATAGAGAATATACACCAACAGGTTATATGACCAGACCAACGGTTTGCTACTAAAGTAATAACGTACAATAATTCGGAAAAAATCCAATCGTTTTACGGAACATAAAGTTTTCAGTTAATTTCGTCACAACTCGTAACTTTGAACATGGCGGACGTTGTGAGAGTAAACATTCCAAAGCTGACCAACAGTAACTGTCAGACATGGAAGTTGCTACAGATGTGGTCAGTAATATCAAAAGATGCGCCGAATCCTATGACTGACTCATTGACGACGATGGATGAGAGGGCCAGAGCAAATATTGGATTACAGCCAATCCATATCAAACGCAAGAAAACGGCTAAGGAAATGTGGACAGCATTGAAATCGTATCATGAAAAGTCTACGTTATCGAATACAATTAGTCTGTTGCGCCGGTTATGCCAGCTTACACTGTCAGAAGAGGGTGATATGGAGACGCATTTAACCGAAATGGAACAAATTATAGACGTATTAACTACGATGGATGCCAAACTTGCAGATGAGCTTGCAGTGTCATTCCATTTGAGCAGTTTGCCAGAAAGTTACGGTACTCTCATAACAGCGCTTGAAACAAGGCCTGAAGGTGATCTTACTCGCGATCTTGTCAAACGGAAATTAATTGACGAATACAGGCCACGCAATGAAATGGCCAATAAAAAGTCAAGTGGCAGAGAGGCAACATTCAAAGTATCGGGAAATAACAAGAAGGCGAGAATTTCCTGTTCCTTTTGTAAGAAACCAGGCCTTCGCCACTTATAAATAGTGGATTAATGTCTCAACAATTGGCGCAGCCTTCGCCTCAATAAATACCGATCGCTTCAACAGGTTCCTCATTCACAGTAGCTGCCTCCACCTCAGCAAATACACAGCCCCAATCAATAGATAAATACTTGCCTTATAATTTGCACAGCGCTCAGCTGGCTTTTATACTTTTCTCTCAAAACATTAATCTTGGCATTAGCAATCCAACATCAAACATGGGATATATGTAATATATATATACAAAAAACACTATCACTGTATCAAAACAATAAACTCACAAGTGGAAGGAGTGCACGTTCATTCAAAACAGCCTCCCCATCGCTAAAATACAGCCGAAATACTTCTTCAGAAACATTGAATCAGTAGCAGAACAAGCCATATGCCTACAACATTCGCTATTGGCGAATACTCGTCATCTTAAGTATCTAGTGAGAAAAAAACGATAAATACATACAGTCCGTTAAGTAAGAGTATGTCGAGCATAATTTTATAATAGTTTATTTAACAATTGTTTTTGACTTATACATACATTAAATACATTCTGAGGTAACGCGCTTTCAGTTTAATAGTGAGTCCAATTATCACCAGCATCAATTATTGCTTGGCATCTCCGAGCATACTTTCAACTAAATTTTCGGAGTATTCGAGGGGAAGCGCCTTCCAAATGAGTCAAATTTGTCGAGAGAGCTGCTTCAAAGTGTAAACACGTTTTCCATGGAGCTTCTGCTTAATGTAGGCCCAGACGTTTTCGATAGGATTTGCATCAGGCAATTGCGAAGGCCAATCAAGTGTCACAATGCATTTTTCCCGTTTCACGTTTAGCCACGTGACGTTCAGAGAAGAGTGGTTTTTTATCGGTACTCCGCGATTTTATATTGTTTGCGCACAGATGTTCCCAAATGGTGATGTGTGATAATTTGAAACCTTTTTGCTTCAATCTTGCTTGTCCTTGACTTAAGGATAAGCCAGGATTGCGAGAAAACAAAGCCACATTCGCTTTTCATCCTTTTTGGTCACTTTTCCTACGGAACCACGATTTGGAAGGTTATCGAAGGTTGTTGACCCTTTAAATCGTTGAACCCACTTCTTGACAAACGATACAGACTTTTTAATGTATTTAGCCGCCACTACATAGTCCATTTATGGTCCTTTAGGGTGTGTGCAAAGGAACGCTTTGCGTAAATGGCATTCAGCGCGATTTTAGTGTTTTCCCGACGGAAGATTGACTTCAACTGAAATTTTTTTTTCAAAGTGCCAAAGACAGAGGTTCTCTCTACCGATAAAAAAAAATTTGAAGTCGATATCACTTACCGATCTCAAGCTATGCTGGAAACGCTCTTACTTAACAGACTGTACCGGTCATGGTGACCACAATGTTTAATTATTTTTGATTTTTCTAGTTATGTGAAATCAATATATTTTTGTACTACGTAAAAATAAGCAACTCAATTACGTAGCTACACACATCAAATTTTCATCAGTAAAGAATTTAATTTAAATAAAACGGGATAACTTCACGATAAATATTTAATAAATGATAGGCGATGCAATGTTTTTAGATATTGTAATCTTAAAAAAAATTATATATATATATATATATATATATATATATATATATATATATATATGTATATGTATATATATATATAGGTATTTATATATATATATATATATATATATATATATATATATATATATATATATATATATATATATATATATATTGTCGCGTGCTATAGTTCGCGGCCAATAATTTTAATGTTCCGGGAGAGTGAAAACGCAAAGTCTTTTAAATTGAATTGAAAAAGTTTATTTAATTACTTAAAAATACACAATCACTTATTCAACTATTACATGATTTTAATTTTCACTATTTTACAAGTCATCTATCAATTTCTACTTCAATTGTCCACTTAAAATCACTTCGCACTCAAACAATCAATCGCCTTTACTTCGCGTTCCACTATATCGCAGTTTTCTATCGCGGTTGTAATGAATGATCCCCCCATTCATTCAGCTCGCCTTTCTATAGGGTTTGTACCTATTCAACCCATTTCTCGTACATTGGCGAATGTTCTGCCGAGAGGTACCTGGTATATTCGAGCAGTTTAATGAATGGAGTGACGTCACTTTCAGATGTTGATCATGCTTGGTGGCTTCTCGTGGTTTCGAGTAAATTCATTTTGTTGATGTTCTTAATGGTTGTGAAAACGATTGCGACAGTAGCTCGCAGAATTCTTTGGACATGTAACAATGCCCCCATCTTAGTTCTTTTCGCGCCGAAAAGATGTGTCGCCAGTTGTAGTCAATTCTCCCTGGATGAAATATGGGGCACGATTTTCATTCTGGCTCTTGGCTTACGATGTTCCTGTATTCGGTACACGACGACGTTGATTCGCTTTGTAACTCAGTATGGTCCCTCTCAATTATGTTGCAACTTTGGAGACCTACCCTTTCGCCGTTGTGGGTTATATAGCCACACCAAGTCATCTTGCTGGAAGCCAGTAGAATTTGCCTTTAGATCATGCCTGGTCTTCATGCGGTCAGTAGCCGATTCGAGGTGTTTTCGCACTGTCCGATGTATCTGGTTCAACCGTTGCCTTAGCTCACTTGCGTACTCCAAGATCGTTTGGGGTTTCTCAGGGGGTATTCCGAACTTTATATCAGCTGGCAGACAAATAGTCTTTCCAAAAATGACTTTCGCTGGGGCTTGGCCCGTCGATGCATGTTCGGCAGCTCTGTATGCCATCAAAAATAGTGGAATGTGTCGGTCCCAGTCCCTTTGGTTCTCTTCAACCATCTTGGCCAAGTGTTTATTGAGAGTGCCATTGAAACGTTTGGCCATTCTATCGGATTGGGGATGCAGCAGTGTTGTCCTCGTTTTCCGTATTCCCAGCAGCTCGCACATTTCGCTAAAAACTAGTGATTCCAAATTTCGACGTTGATCTGAATGTAGTTCACAAGGTACGGCGTACCTACTGACTCAATTTTACACTAGCTGTTCGGCTACAGTAGTTGCTTCCTAGTTAGGAATGGGGTAGGCCTCGGCCCATTTGCTGTAATAATCGGCTACAACCAGCGTGTATCGATTTCCCCATTCGGATTCAGGAAAGGGTCCTGCGATGTCAACAGCAATCGTTTCAAACGGTACCCCCACGTTATAGATTTGCATTTGTCCTCTCAGTCGTCGCTTTGGGCCTTTGACGGAAGCGGAAATTGTGCATCTGTGACACCAGTCCTCTACGTCTTCTCGAGCATGGAGCCAGTAAAACCTTTCCCGCAACTTCGCTAAGGTCTTGTTAACGCCAAGGTTGCCTCCCGAGGATCCTTCGTGCATTTCCTTAAGCACATCGTGGATTCGGCTTTTGGGTAGTATAGTTTGCATCCTATAGGAGCTGCCATCCGCCGTTTCCCATTTCCGCTTGAGTACGCCACCCTCTACCTGAAGGGAGTTCCATTGTGCCCAATAGCTTTGCAGGGTTGCGCCACGTATTGAAATGTCTCTCCCCTCAGGTCGCTCGGTCGTCTCCTTCCATACGAGCAATGGCACGATATCTTCATCGGCTAACTGGGCATTTCGAATCTCCTCTGGTGACCAATCTTCATCGGATTTGGCTGTTATCAATCGCAGGTCAACGGGTGGTTCCTTTTCCTCAATCCGTCGGCAATGCTTGTAGTTAGCTGGACATGGACGGCGGGATAGGGCATCTGCATTTCCATGAACTCCACCCTTCCGATGAACAATTTCATAGTCGTATGACTGCAATCTTTCGATCCATCTCGCAACTTGTCCCTCGGGGTTTTTGAAGTTGAGCAGCCATCTCAGTGATGCATGACCCGTTCAAAGAACAAATTTTTGGCCATATAGGTACTTGTGGAACTCCACGCAGTAATTCCTCTCACTTTTTGAGAGGACTCAACTGTAATACGAGAGGACTCTTTCTTCGCCATCGATCTGCTGGGAGAGTACAGCTCCAATAGCGCCGTTGCTCGCATCGGTGTCAACTACAAACATTTTTCCGGGTTTCGCATATGCCAGCGCGGGTGATTCACACAGCTTCTCCTTCAAGTTCTCAAAGGCTACCTGGCATTGTAAATTCCAGACATACGGACGATTTTTCTCGGTTAACTGATGAAGACACTTAGCTATTTTGGCGAAGTCTTTGACGAATCTTCGATAGTAGGTTGCCAGACCCAGAAAGTTTCGTAGTTGGCGCTTATTGTTTGGTGTTGGCCAGCGTTTCACGGCTTCAATTTTCTCAGGATCTGTTTTGACCCCTTGTGCTGATACGGCGTGTCCCAGGTATTTAACTTCAGCTGCGAAAAGGGTACACTTGTCGGGAGAAAACCTCTTCTAAGTTCCGCGCATGCTCTTCGAACATTCTCTCGATGACGATGATGTCATTTAGGTACACCAAGCAGGTTTTCCAAGTTAGGCTACGTTGCACGTATTCCATCAGGCGTTAGAAAGTGGCTGGAGCATTGCAAAGCCCAAATGGCATCACCACAAATTGCCACAATCCGGTCCCAACTGAAAAAGCGGTCTTTTCTCTGTCCTTCTTGTCGATTTCTACTTGCCAGTAGCCACTCTTGAGATCGAGTGTAGAAAACCATTTTGCGTCGGCTAAAGTGTCCATGATGTCATCGATGCGTGGAAGCGGGTAACTTTCTTTCTTAGTGAAGTCGTTAAGCTGCCTATAGTCGACACAAAAACGAGTGCTACCATCCTTTTTCTTTACTAGAACCACTGGCGCGGCCCATGGACTGACAGAAGGTTCGATAACGCTTTGTTTTTCCATGAACGAGATCAGTGCGCTCACTTCTCCTTGTTTGGCTATAGGAAGACGTCTTGGTGCTTGTCGAATTGGCTTGGCTCCCTGTGTATCTATGACGTGAGTTACCATACTCTTTCGGCCTTGGTCATCCGGGCTTGTTGAGAAGATGTCACTGTACTTGGTGACCAGATCAGAGGCACGCTTGAATAGCTGCACTGGCAATTTAACCTGGTTCAATATTGCAGACGTGGATTCCCGAGCTTTGTCTGTGTCTTGCCTCCTTTTCCAATGATGGTCGTCAGTGGTTTCCAAAGAGGTGATGGTGGAAACAGGCTGGCAGCTGCCAATGACTTCTCCCACTTTGATGCTCGTGGTTGAGTCGGCAGTGTTAAGGACTCTAACCGGCACATATCCGTTCCTTATAGATCTTACAAGGCTTCATCCTTCAATCAAACTGCGCAATGTGGACGTTTTCGTTGGCTCTATCAGATAAGATCGGTGGTCTCCAGAATCACCATCAAGCTTGGCCCATACAATGCGCTTGGAAGATTTCGGTACATCAGTGTCGGTACAAACTACCACATTAGTCCTGGGAATTTGGACGCTGGGACCCTCCATCAATATTTCGACATTCTGCCATTTCAATACGCGTTTGCCCAAGTCCAACGTGATTCCATGTGGTCGCAGAAAATCCATTCCGAGAATGCAGTCATCCATAATGTTCGCGACCAGAAAATTATGTCGGAATGCAAGGTCTCCCAACTGTATCTGGAGGTTGACATCTCCATGAACAGGTGCAGTTTGTCCCATAGTTGTCCGTAATGAGGAAAACCTGCCCTTGGGAAGTAGTTGCTGCCTCACTAGGTCTGGTCGAATGTATAAGTCCGCTCCACGATGTAGTCTTGACACGGTGATGGTGGTGCTGGGGACGTTGATGCTTCTAGCCAACCTCTGCCCCACGAAGTTGGCTCTTACATGTTTCCCAACCCTTCAGTTTAAAGGGCTCCCGTTCTTGGCTCCTGACTCGGTTTAGATCTTCTCCTAGCTGCACAACCTGGAGAATAGCTCGGCTTTCTTCGCTTCATGCAGTCTCTTTGCAATTCCAGCATCTAGGCGCACTATTTACCTTCAGCTCTCGCTCAATTTCCACGCGCTCACACCTGCACTCGTCTGCCACTACCTCACGAACCCGGGCAGTGGTACGAGTCACATTTTTCGCAGCCTCAAAGTTCAGGCTTTAAGCCAATGCGTCCTTAAACGTTTGCTTTTGAGCTAAGCGCACGGCTTGTTGCACTTCCGGGTCCATTAGTGCGCTGATGAGTGCTTCTGTTGCTGCATCATCTTGATGTTCTGGGTCGTAGGCTGGGTAAGCTAAAAGTGCTAGTCGCTCAATGTCTTGGACTAGCTGCTGTAGGGTTTCACCAGACTTCTGCACCCGATGCCATAGCTGTGAGTGATAAATCTGCTTCAGATGATCGTCTTCATAACGCATGTCGAGCGCATTCATTATAGCAGCCGGGTTTGAGTGCAACTCGACGGGGATAGTCTGCAAAAGCTCTGCAGCTGGGCCTCGTAGAGCAAAAATTAATGCAGTTGCTCGTTCCTGCTCATTCCAGTGATTTGCCCTAGCGGCAGCTTCAAACTAGGTTTTGTAAATACTCTCCACCGTTTGTCCGTTGAAGATTGATGCTTGCACATTTCTGGATGAGCTTTGCGCTGCGGTTGTAAGCGGGGCTTGTGAGGTAGTTACTACTGCCTTTGCTGCTTCCAATTCCTTTTTCATGTTTCCCATCTCATGGTTGATTCTCTCCTCGACGTGACTGACCTTTTCGTCGACCTGGCTGACCCTTTCCTTGAGCTGGTCAATCTTTTCCTCGACGCCTTTAATTTGTTTGTTCAGATGACCGAACTCCGCTTTTATTTCGCTTGACTGTTTCTCCAGCTTCTGTGTGATGTCTGCCTTGATTTCGATCGTTTGTTGGTCTAGCTTCACCGATTACTCTCCCAGCTTCTGTGTGATGTCTGCCTTGATTTCGGATGCTTGCTGTCGCTGCTCTTGCTGCATCAGCATCAACATTTGCACCAGCGCATTTTCTGGTTCCTCTGGTTTTGGTGTTTCTGCTTCTCTACCTTCTGCACCATTTTCTGCATCTGAGGGCTCACCCGAATCCAGATTTACGCCTTCTGATTCGATCGCGTCGCGCAAGCGTGCAATCTGTGTGGCCTTTGTACCTTGCGTAGCCAGATTTCGCTGTTCCAATTCTTCCTTAAGCTCCGACATGGTCAGTTCATTAATTCTTAGATGCAAGTTACGTGGTATTTTTTTGGCTTTTCGTTTTTTTTTCAACAGTTTTCACGTTAAATTTCACATTAATGCAGTTTAAAAATGTTTAAATGTTTTCACTTTTCAAAATTTTCTTTCTCACTTTTCGACACCACTGTCGCGTGTTATGGTCCGCGGCCAATAATTTTAATGTTCCGGGAAAGTGAAAACGCAATGTCTTTTAAATTGAATTAAAAAAGTTTATTTAGTTACTTAAAAATGCACAATCACTTATTTAAATATTTCACAATTTTAATTTTACCTATTTTACAAGTCGTCTATCCATTTCTACTTCAACTGTCCACTTAAAATCACTTCGCACTCAAACAATCAATCGCCTTTACTTCGCGTTCCACTATATTGCAGTTTTCTATCGCGGTTCTAATGAATGATCCCCCCATTCATTCAGCTCGCCTTTATATGGGGTCTCTACCTATTCAACCCATTTCCCGTACATTAGCGAATGTTCTGCCGAGAGGTGTCTGGTATATTCGAGCAGTTTAATGAATGGAGTGACGTCACTTTCAGATGTTGATCATGCTTGGTGGGTTCTCGTGGTTTCGAGTAAATTCATTTTGTTGATGTTCTTAATGGTTGTGAAAACAATTGCGACAGTATGTATATATATATATATATATATATATATATATATATATATATATATATATATATATATATGTGTATATATATATATATATATATATATATATATATATATATATATATATATATATATATATATATATATATATGTATATACATATTATTGCCGTTTGCATTGAAGAAATTTAATTATGCAAAAATCTTTATTTAGCTGCATCATTCCAAGAGTTAATTCTTCTTAAGGAAAGAAAAGTTTAGAAAGAATAGGCGACTTTCTTTTATAAGGGTTTTGTACTAAAATATACAAACCTATTGAAATCGGTGCTTGTATCCGTCTTTGTGTCACAGCAGTTTTTCTCCGAAACTATAGGAGCTACAACCATGAAACTTTGTGGAAATGTTGGAAGTTATGACTTCTTGAAAGTTTTGCGATGAAAAATTTTCAAAGAGTTTTAAGGGCGTCCCCCATATAGAGGAGTGATACTCGAAAAAATTTTTTCATCAAAGGTGGTCAAGTAGGGTGTCATATGAAAGTTCTTAAGGAGATCTTTGCAAAACAGGTCTTAAAATGATCTTATCAGTATCGAGGGAGGCAGGAGAAGGGGAAACGCACGAGATTTAGGTGTAAGTTTTAATAGAATGTACCGATTACAACAATCAAAGACGGTTTTCTTACTATATGGGCTTACCATCAAACCAGACACTACACTTTTGATTGCGTCTTCTCAAAATATAGAATATAACGAAAAGACATCTGAGATTCGGCTTAGTCAATGATTTTGACAACAGCTAAATTGGGGTAACACTGGGTTTTCTTTGAGCAAAATATATTTGTTGTGCATGTCATCAATGCTTTTCTTGAATTAAATCATTCTTCGCTAGTATGTCTGCATATTGTATATTAAGTACAAAACCTTTCTGACACGAGCGTAGTTCTGTCTAACTAACTTTTATTTTATATGAGATGAGATGATTGGACAATTAGATGATTGAACCATGATTGTTATGTTGCTATTACACTTAGGGTAGGGTTTTAATAATCTGCGACTGATCGGCTCGGTAGTTCGGTCGGTACGTGTTGCCTTAGTTTGACTTTGCATTTTAAGATTGATTCGCGTCGGTGAATAATCAGGAACGCATGGTTTTTGATTGATGATGTCTCTAGCTTTTCTTTTTTTTTGACTTCACGTCTGGTTTGAAAGAGATGAGGATGAATTAGATTAAAAAAGACTAGAATCCTTTTGTTGGAAGTTATTTTGACTCGTTTTACATCGGGCATTGGAATCGGTGGATGATAAATTGTATGCGAACTTAGTATGCTCATAACAGACCTGCGACCGAAATTCCTCTCCGAACTAGCTAGCCACATTAGTCACCTCGGAGCAGACTAATGGTGTTTCCTCAGAAGACATAGAATTCTGGAAAGCTCAAACTTTGTGGAAAGGTCAGCGGTGGTAATCTCACGTTGTATTAGACATTTCAAAATTTTTTAATGGGGTTCCCCCTTTAAAAGCTTTTTCATCAAATTTAGTCAAATGGAGTATTAAACAACAGGTCTTGTTTAGAACTCTTAAAATCTAATGGGAAAACTTCGTTTTATACATCAAGGGGTCCAGGGGGAGTCAAAGTGAACAAAAGAATTGCACCCCTTCCCCCCATTTCAATTGGATGCAATTGCAACAAAAGCACGTGGTGATGGTTGATACATATTTCAAATCGGTTTAGGTACTTTTATTTTCTTCGGATTTTCATTGAAATATGGAGAATAGTGTTTAATTTGAATTTATTAAATTGGCCGAGCATTTAGCAAAAATATTTAAGTTGGAACAAAACGTCGGCTGTTACGTGCTTACGAAAGAAATTCTGTATCTTTGGGATGAATTTGAACGATTTCTTATATACACACGCACATATATATATATATATATATATATATATATATATATATATATATATATATATATATATATATATATATTATATATATAAATATATATATGCATATATTTGTATATATGTATATATATATATACTTATATATATATATATGTACATATACATATATATATACATATGTATATATATATATATACATATATCTATATACACATGCATATATATATATATATATATATATATATATATATATATATATATGTACATATGCATATATATATACATATATGTATATATATATATATATATATATATATATATATATATATATATATATATATATATATATATATATATATATATATTACATGTATATATTTATATAATTTCTTATATATAACGGATGAATAATTCAAGTCATCAATTTATGAGATAAGAAAACTTGTTTCGAACCCTAGGATATATTCTAGACTGAAGATGTTTTAGTATTTTTTTCGATTGAAATAACCAATTCAAGCTGATTACCGTAGTTACAGAAGGTAATAAATTTGATCTGAATCAGGAGAAATAACAATTTCATAACAAGCTGGATCTCGAGCAATCTCATTTCATTGTTAAAAATAAAAAAGAAATGATTTCAAAAGTCAATTCTCATCCAAAAATATGGAAAAGTCAATTTCATTCAAATTGAAGATCAAACAAATTCGCTGTATCAAACCAATTCTAAATGGAACCAAACTCTTCTTTATACAATCCAAGGACTGAGATATTTGTCGAATTGCTTAAAAATTCTCAAATGAATGGCTGAGCTCTTTTTCTTAAAATCTTCGTTACAAAGTATGTTTTACCCTGAAGCAAACAAACATGTAATCATTTTGTTGATAAGCAGCCTGACAAATTTTCCATAATTTTGACGGTGATATTGATAGCAGAGGCAAACGTTTAACACCTTTATTGACGATGGTACCCTACTTTTGGTAATAATCTTGGACCAAATGCTGTCACCCGTATCAGCCTTCCTGCTCTTCACATGCACCATGTCGCCCTTGCCATTTGGTGTCCAGGATAATTGCAACACAGTTCAGCTCGGAGCAGTGGGAATAAAAGTGGCTCCCGGATCTGACAATAAATAAACGTGAACGGTAATCTGGCGATGATAGAGAGTTATCGGAACATGGGAACACTTTTAAATGCCGTAAAAGCCTCTCAAAACTTTATTGAATTAAAGCTGTTGTGCGCATAATCTATAGTATAGTCCCAGACTCCGAAGACTCTTAATTTTTTCACGAGATAGTGCACCGACGTGAATTCGAGGTGCATTTCGATACAATGTCCGCTGAAATGAATACCTCGCGATCAGCAACTGTACGAGTACTGGGTATGGCGCAGCATATGTGTGCTTACTTAGGAGTTAAGCATTTAATCAATTGGCTCGAGTGTATGAAGATATGCAAAGCAGGAAGGTGGTCTTTTGGATATTCGAGTTGGGGCAGCTTTCGAGTTCACGCCGTAGCCTTGAGACCTTGTTTGGTTTTTCTTTTGACTAATTTACACTATCACTCCTTCGGTGCCGGGTTATGATGCAATTACAGAGGTGGAGCGAAAATGCCCTCAAACTGTACTCTTATATGGACGGCATGGCATGTCTGATATAAAAATGCATTCCATTGTATTGGGACGAAAAATGATAGTGAACTGCCTGCTCTGTGTTGCCATTTGGGATTCCGATACTGTTGCTAGTGTGGTCTCATTAGCATACAGTAACTTCTTCGCTGTATAATCTGGGAATCCTACTCAGTTGAATTCACTGTAATTTGAGAAACACATCCTTACGATCACATACATAGAGTCTAAATTTCAGCTAAGTGATTCGGAAGCCAACCCACCACCAGCAATACGTGGTAGCCATTTTATGAAAACCCTCCCGATAGCTTCGAATTGCTAATCACTATGTACAATAGATTCGGCTCGATCATTCCCATCGCCTTGATATCTTGCACACATTCATATGATCTTTTATCGATAGTGCAAGCATTGCTGACGGCGTCTAAGGTGAGAAACAATGAAAATACACTTCGCTAAACTTTCTATTGAAACACCGATGCTGGTGCCTTTTGATAAGGTTTCCGATTGTTGACCAACCCATAGCTAGATACGCTCGGTCAAACTGCAGACTTAAGAGTACAATGGGATTATAACATCGAGCCTCGGAAAGCCATTCTTTTGTTTTCCGAATATTTACCATCGGGCGGATTTGAGCTCAATCCCATATTTGGAATTAAAAGGAAAATTGTTAATGTTTCAGGGAAAAGATCATTAGAGCTTAGTTTGTGGGTTTGAAGTTTTTTGTTCGAATTAGAGGTTATTTGCCTGAAAAAAAGGGAAGTCTGATACTTATGCTCCAATTGCTCAGCAGTTTCGGAAACAATTGAGCAATTGTTTGGAGTGGTATTTAAATGAGGTGGATGGACAGACATACGCTCATGTCAGAAGGCTTTTGTACCTTACTCCTCCGAAAAACAGTCAGCAGCAACGAATAAAGTCAAGAAATATGTCAAACAGATGTGCATATTTAAAAGAAAATACATTTTTTCACAAAAATTACTCAAATCATCAATCAAATATTTATGTTATTGATCTTATTTGAAAATTGTAAGAAGATCAAATCAAAACTGCAGTGTCTGAACCGATCCATGCAATACCAAAATCGGTTATTGTTGTTGTAATTGGAGAAATTTCGAATTTGATTTTCAGCTTACAGAGTAATAGGGCCTTTTGTAAGACTACTTAAATAATTTAAGGGTATTCATGCTCTTTTTTTTGGAGAAAATGTGAGCTTCGATGATCATACTATTATTAACAAAGTTCAGCAAATTTTGAAAACTAAGGTATTTGTTGTAATTGTACTCATAAACACCTAACTCCAAAATTTTTTTCATATTGTTCAGATCACAGGTGCCCAATCGCCGTGTAGAAAAAGTACCAGTTTTACACCTGTCTTGAAAAGTTATTATCAAGATCTTTCACCTGATACCCATATCGGCTATCTTTGATGAAGTTTTTTTTGGAGGCCACTCCCCTGTATGTGGAGACCCCTCTTAAATACGTTATAAATTTTTTTTGTAATCGAACTTTCAAGAGGGCATCATGTGGTAATCGAGCAGTCACACAAGCAAACTGCTCGAAAACCTTCGTAACCCTTATCCGAAATTTTAATTACAGATTTCGACAAAAATAGAAAGATTTCATTACTTCCATTCATAATTAAAATTTATAAAATAGTTTTTTCTTCTTATTATTATTATTAAATGAAATTTTATATCAATTTTCCTTTATATTAAATTTAGACGTTTCCCTTTATTTATATTCTTCATGAGATTTAACTTTTATTACTATTTAAAATCTTTTATATTTTTCTTTACTTTAGTTAATTTTTTTTCCGAGAAATTTAAACCTGTAAATTAAAATTTCGGACATGGGAACACTGATTTAGTGCATCCCAACGGTGTCGGCTGAGTGAGCAGCTGATTAAATTTGCCGGTAGCGACACGGTAAAAAAAAAAGTTTTTGGACGGATCGTGGAAGTCGACTTACGACCGCGAGCCGAGAAAGACGGACAAGAACGGCCGCCGTCGGTGGAGTATCGGAATCAGTTGATTCGTTGTTCGTTCGTTCATTTTGTGCCGAAGAAAACTTAAAACTGTCGCCATGGATATTTCCATTTGCAAATTTGAATAGAATGTTGTGAGTGAGTGCAAAGACGGAAGCATTCCTAAACGGTTATGAGTTGTTGGGTTCAATTGATCGTGGTAGAAAGTTTTGGTGTGAGGTTTTCGAGGTCGTGAGTCGCTGTCCAGATTCACCACTGCCGTCAAGAGTGCTCGTACTTGATCGAGAAGATAAGGAAAAGCTCCTTGGATCGCAGTTCGAATTTGGGAGGCGACTTGAGATCGCGAAACGAAACGAGTTTGTCTACCAGCTAGTTACTGAGAAAAAGCAACGTTTCGACGACTTGATTGTGCTTGATAGCACCTCATTTTGTGACGATCGGTTCCGAAAACAAAGAAAAACATATTCACAAGACATTAAGATCGCGAAGTGTAATTTCCAATCGTAAGATATGTGGGTTAAATGACAAGACGGGTGAAGTGGTTTTGGACGAATCGAGTCAATGGGAGAGTGTAAGAACCACGGCGAAATTGGAAAATTTCTGTACGAGAAAACCTTTTGCAATTCGATAAGTTCTGCCACCATTTGGTTCGGTGCCGTGTGAATTTATTTACATCGCGTCTTGGTGAATACTTATTGGGAAGTTTTACGAATTATGTGAAAGTTGAAGTCCCATAAAGGCAACGGATTGAGTGAATCGTACGATTTCAAGACGCCCCTAACGAAAACGTTTCTCGAACACCTTCCGTACCAGTGTGTATAAAGGGTGACTGTCACGCCGTCATTATTTATTGGAATTGTTGAATAGTTCTGTGAACACGGGCAGTGAATTAACCAAAATAAATCGAAATCAATTTCTCAGTAAATTTGAAGTCTATTATGACATTTTCCGTTGTTATTATCGTTGTTCTCTTGTCCATTCTGCTTACAGTAGTCTCCAATGTGTGGACATTAAAATGCGGTTGGCATTTCAAGAATGTGCACTTGTCACTTTTCGTGTAGAAGTGTCCAGCAGTGTTACTTTTCCCCTTTAATGAAGGGAGTGCTGTACTGTGGTTGCTGCGATTAAGGCAGGAATACCGAAATTGAAGTGTCCAAGTATAACATACAGCACTGCGGGGCAAATTCATTCGAAACTTTGGACGGAAATATTTAAAGTTTCTTTACAAATAGGTCTTCAAATATGTTGAGCCTTGACGTAAATGGAGACATGGTGGAATGCATCGTAGTCACAGTCGTGCTTTCAACGAGAACTGGGGAGCGATCGCTTCTAATTCGATTTTGCTGTTGGATATCATTGGAAGAAGTCCTCAGCCGAGGGCGTTTATATTCAAAGTCGTCAATTCGGAAGCCAAAATGAGCATATTAATATCTACGCGATTGAATTGCCACGCGTGACTAAGGAAATAACTCGATATCAACGTCTCGTGGATTTTTTACGGCCTAAGCCCCAAACTCGCTTCAGTTTCTTCCATTGCGATGAATGCTTCGTATTGTCATCTTGGCTGAGGATAGGGTCTTCTCAAAGTCAAGCATGGCACAGCAACACAATTAGTGAGATGGGAGTAGTCAACCATACGTGTAGAACCTTGTCAAGCACATGTATAGCGAAGCATTTCGTGGAGTTCATCACTATAACTGGCCTTCAATTTTATTATAAAACCATTAAGATTTTGGTAATGTGTGGTTGTTCAGTTGTCAGGTACCGAAGATATATGTGGCGTTGCCCGAATAATCTTATTTTGGAATGAAACTTAGTGCGTTAAGATCACGGGTTGCGAATATTTATATTTAAAATTGGTGAAAATTAACTCTCAGGCCGTGAATTGCTAAGTATACATTCGAATAATATTTGTACTTTCTGGTTGTCTACCACAGCATGAGAGGATTGAAGGAGTTAAATGCTCAATTACATAGAAATCAATGTACAGTACCACAAATTTTTTTTCTGTTTTTATTTTGACGTCCTAACAAATGTCGAAAAAGTAATTGCTAGTTTTTTTCTTTTTTTCAAGCAAATCTTGCTTCTTAAAGACAAATTGCAACTCGTCAAAAGGAAAGTTTTTTTACGAGAAATTTTATATCGACCATGGTTTCAAAAAACAAAAACGCAATTATGTATTACAATTTAACTACGGTAAATATTTAAATAAATGAATTGTTGAAACTCAGTCTTTCCATTTCGTTCCACGTGACTGGGTGTAGGACTCGCATTGATGGCAGACTCCTCCGCTAATATGGGCTAGCCATTGGGCGCACTCTTTCTTTTCCTTTGTTAACAGGGGCTCTTGCCGTGTAGAGTGGCCTTCCGCTCGCGTGCCCATTTATGACATAAGGTTATGTGATTTCATCGCATAACGTTATGGCATAAATCAGCTATATCTGTATTTCTCATTTGGAGGAAAAGGTCATACAAAGTACATTTGTATAAGTTTTTCACTCAAATAGGAAATACATGGCCACGTCTACGTTTGAATCTTGATCCGGTTGGGAGGATGCGAGGGAGCACCGCTACCATCTGGATGCCCAACTCTTATTTATGGGCCATAAACCTCGTCGGTAACGACGAAGTCATCTTAAGTCCGTCTGTTTTCCCTATGCCCAGTTTGCCTTCTGAGTCGACTTCGGTCGATATTCCTTTAACCGCGGATTCGTGGATGCGAAATTTTTCTTGGAAACAGTCCTTGTGCTGGGGAAAAAGGACCCACGACACCGCAACGCTAGGCTGCCAACGCATTCACACGTTCCCAGACAAGCCCAATATCGGTGGATCTCACCATCCTCTTCCGCTGAGGAAGCAGACCATCGATGCAGTCCTATACGGACAATTTTCTATCTACAATCACTTTGCTGTGACACACGGACGGACAGGCAGACTGACAGGTTGCGATTTTAGTAAGGTTTTGCAAAATTATTTTATAAAACCCTAAAAAAGATCCTGTACTGAGTTTTCAGCAACAGTGAGTAGGATGAACATACTTGTAGTTTCGAGATTAAGTAAGTGGATTAGAGCAACAGATGGAGTGACATAATTGGTTCGGAAAAATTGTGTTAGAAACAAGGAAAGCGTTTGATTTAGAAAGTGAATGCTGACAAATTTACCTGTGGAAACATGACATATTACTAAAATTCGATTTTTTAAGGACTTAAATGGGGAATAAATGAATGAAGGTTTCACTTAGATATGTGTGAGCATAAGGGCTGTTGCATTCTCTAGTGCGAAAAAATTTAAATGCTGTAGTTAACGAAATTATCAAAGCTAGTGTTGAAAAAAATGAATAAATAGAGATACTCACGGAGAATATACGAGACATAGATCGAGGTAGAGATGGCTAAGAAGAAATAACGAGAAGAGAAAGCACGCAGCCTTCAAAAGGGTCAGGCTCTGTTCTGAAGGACTCTACTACTCAACGGGCTTCCAAGAAAAAGGCACGAAATTGTATTTCACAAGCTTCTGACGAATCCGAGTGGTTAACCATTTCAAATAAATTGCTAATGATAATAATCATCATCAGCACAAATTAACTAATGACAAAGCTGTAGGAATTTCGTTTTGAAATCAAAACAGTACATAACAATGAATAAATAATAAATTTTTAAGCTTATAAATCACGTTATACGTACTACCCACCAATAAAACAACATCCGTTGCTAAACGAGAAAAACCTTTTAAATATGTGTCCGTTCTTTTTCAGAAGCAAGTGAATGCTGCAGGTGAATATGCCGCCAAAGGGGTAGGGCTTTAGTAATCCGTGATTGATTGGTTCGTTGATTCATTTCGGTATGTGGTGCTGCAGTTTTGCCTTGCATTTATAGTTAGAAGTTTTATTCGGTTTTAGATTCGAGTAGTTTGTTTCTGACACCACATCAGTGAATAATCGGAAACGAGTAGTTTTGATTGATGTTGTTTGCTTCTTGCTTCTCTCTTTTGAACTGCACCTACGTTAAGAAGGAGATGGAAAGGAAATAAAGTAAAATAGGATCTACTTGATGGAAGATTTTGATGCGTTTTAATTGGACATTTGAATCGGTGGCTGATAAATTGTATCCGGACCAAGTCTGCCCACGGAAGACTTGCAAGCAAAATTTGTCTCCTAACTAGCTAGCCTGCCATTAGCCAGCGGAGCAAACTAAGGGTGTCCGGACTTGTTGACCTATTGGATATAACCCATTGACACATCCCGAGACTTCACATCTACAGCTGATGAGAGGCCGGTTTATATTTCCTTCGCGCGTATATATGAGCTGTTCAAATCATTACACTGCCTTGGGTTGGGGAAAAGCCCACCCCATTACACCGTAAGCAGGTAGCTACAAGCAAGCATACGCGTCCCCGGGTATGGCTATTTCTAGCGATGCTGGTTGCTATAGCTCACTAGGGGAATATTCCATCGCTGCTGTTCTTAAGGACCTTTCAGCATCGATAACCACAACTTGGAAATCAGCAATAATTTGACATAGGAATTTTTTCTGTATTGTAAATGCATAGTTCATTATTTATTTGTTTAATTTCCCACTTTTTCTCGGAGGATAAGAAGGAAATGCGCAAAAAGTCATCGAAATTTAAAGCAATGAATTGACTTCGTCGACCAAGTTAGACCAGCATTTAATCGGTTTCCCTACTGTTCTTCCTCCTTCAGTTCTCCCAACGAATACATTTTTGGGTATCCGTCGTTCACCCATATAATTCACGCGGTCAGCCCATTGCAGCTTCTGCAATCTTACAATCATTAGGATCTTCGGCTCGTCAAACATTTCATATGCTCATGGTTGATTTGAATTCGCCATTGGTCCACATCTATCTCCACTCCGATTATTCGCCTTAGGACCCGTGTCTCAAAGGCGGTTAATATATTGCGGATGCTTGGGTTAGGATCCATGTTTCAGACCCATAGTATAGCATAGGTGTTATCGGGAAAGTTATACCCATTTACGATTTCTCTAATTAGAACAACAATGCACGGAACGCTGCAGTTTTGGTTTGATCTTCATAAAATTTTCAGATAAGATGAGTTCATGATCTATGCGATGTTTGTTACATTGCCCCAAGATAACAAATGTAACTAAAATTGAAACAACAATGGTTTTTCTTTTAAACATGTTTATCTCAGCGAAACGCTCCTTGGGTTTATTCATTATTGATGAATGCGAATCGTAGGCTGAGTACAAAATGCTTCTAACAGGGGCATAGGTCAGTCTACCCAACTTGTTGTATTTGAATTTGTTTCCAACAAACTCCTGTGCACGTAACAATAAATGTACCTTAAAAAATCCGTATACATATACGATTTACATGCTGCTTAATGTTTGGAAAGACATGATAGAAGCTTACAGCAGATCCTTGTTGGGAGTGAACAACTTCTAATATCGGAAGGCAATAAGCACGAGGCAAAATGGATATGTGTTAGTTTTCGGGGATCCAAGGCATTTGTGTTTTGAAATCAACATCCAGTTGACACTTCTTCTTCTTCGTAGCAGTAAAGCCCATCTCGGGCCTTCACTTCCTGCAAATAGCGCTTTCAACTGTCTCGATCCACTGACTGCGTCCTCCGATTTCAAAATCCGAGCAGTTGAACGACTCAGATTAGTATTTCCTCGGTTCTCCCACTGGTGTTTGGTCTTCAGTTCTTCAAATGAATACCTTCTTGGGTATCCATGGTTCGTCCACACAATTCATGTGGCAAACCCATTGCAGCTTCCGCAGTCTTACAGTCGTTGAGCCCTCCGGCTTATCAAAAAATTCATACAGCTCGTGGTAGTATCGAATTGGCCATTGGTCCCTGTCTGGCTTTGCTTCGATTATTCACATCAGGACCCGTCGCTCGAATGTTGACACTGCAAATAATTAACTGATAGGGTGCATACCTTTCCTTGTTCCCTCTACTAAAACTTTACTTGTATACAGAATGAATATTCAAAGAACCACAAAAGCCAACGAAAACACATTGTAGATATTTTACCTCAAGAAAGTACCTAAAAATCTGAATGCCGTTGGGTTGCAGCAGCAATTTGAAACGGTTCTGATGACCAAAGGCTGCAAAGTGGAAGACATCTCAAATCGTAAGAAATGAAGGCCATCATTCAAAGTGGTTATTCCAAGGAAATATGCCTGGGTTTTCACTAACCTCCGAGGTGATTATGTCTGGAAGGATATGGTATTTAGCAAGTAGAAATCAGCTAAGTCAACAACCGGAAATAAATATCGACAAATGTCATCAACGAAACCATCGAATAAACCTCAAATTAAAAATAAGTATACGTTAAACATAGCAAACCAAGATCTTAACTCTAAGCCTTCTACTAACACAGTTGTAAACCCAATTTCCCATTTAGTTTCAAACGACACTACTCCTGGTTCCATTGACATTACCATAGAAAATCCATCCACTTCCCTCATCAAAAATATAAAAATAATAGTGCTTCTAGCAGTTTACCATCAGTAAGTACCAATGATCTGGTAGAAGAGCGTATTGTCCCCACTTCAGTAGCAGAAAATAAGGAAAAGTCCACTGAATACTCAAATTTTGTATATGGAGGTGTACAGATTCCATCCTCAGCTCATATAATTCAACAACCAGCCTCAACAGTAAACTCGACCAATGAAAAAAGTTCATTTTTAGACCCCCTACTACCACCAGTTGCGAGGGCAACGATCAACTCTAGCACAGATCTCGAGTCCAAGTATCTCCTATCTAGGCTAAGAGATAACAGAATTTACGATAACGTGAGACTATTCCTGGCCTATCTGCACAAAGCTCCTGATACAACGTGTATCGATGGTAAAACAAAAATAAACATTAAAGTTTCAATCCAACGAGAAGGTCTTCCCATTGAAATAGAGGCTCTCGGTGGACTTTATTTTAAATAGATCTGGACACTTATTCCTCACACGTAAGCAGCAATTATGTATCTTCTCTTCAATGATCTGGAGAGCAACACCAGAAATTTTTTCGTTCCCAGTAAAACCCCACTCAGTTCCAATCACCTCAGACTCTTTTACCACAACTGTGGTGGTATGAGTGGAAAAATCAATAAACTCTTTTTTGACGCCAAATCATGCCATTTTAATGTTCTTTCCCTGACCGAAACATGGTTGTACAAATCATTTGTAAACGAAGAGATTCTTGATGGAAACTGGACTACTAGTAGGGATGATAGAGATTATCATAGCACTGGACAGACCCGGGGCGGTCACGTTCTTATTGCTGCGCATAATTTCTTTTCCAGCAAGCTGTCAGCACAATTCCAAATCAATGTTATCAACATAAAATCTTCCGCATCAAAGTAGAGAAATCAGATTTATACGTAGGTGTTTTTTATATTCCACCTAAATCAGGTCAGATAATCTACAATGATGTGTTTAATGTAATTTCTTCACTGGCTGCATCCATCAAGGAAGAAGACAAAATTATCATCTCTGGCGACTTCAATTGCCCTAATTTGTCATTCATGGTCGACGAAGCTGATGGTGATCTTCTGCCAATAACCCTTTCGGACGATATTAACTTGGAACTTATTAACACTTTATATGGTAATTATTTGCAGAAAATTGTTTCGACTCCCAACCATTACAGTAATTGGCTAGATCTGATATTTACAAACGCATACGACGACGTAGCGGTCAATCTGACTGGTGAAACAGAGCATCTATTTTCTAATAGCCTCCACCATTCTACACTTTCTGTTGAGCTGTCCACTACCGATGAACAATATTGTATACGACTTCTATTATGCTGACTATGATGCCATAAATAACTATCTTCGTCAAATTGACTGGACTGGTACTCTTACAACGTTAGGTGTAGACGATGCAGTAGCTCGTTTTTACAAGATTTCCTTGGACGCCATTGAAGGACACGTACCTAAGATAAAACAGAAGAACAAACTCTCTGAGCCTTGGCTAGATAGTGAGCTCCATTGCTTGCGAAATCAAAGAAATATGCTTTATAAAATAATTCAATCAAGATCCAATGTGAACCTGGAGATGAAATCCAAATATGATGAGCTGGCGAAGGAATTTTATATATGTTACCACAATTGGTGAAAATATTATTCGTGATCCAAAAAAATTCTTTGATTTCGTAAATATCACACGCAAGTCTCATGGCTTTCCTAGATTCATGATATATTAGGAATCTAGCTCTTCCAACCCAATGGATATTTGTGAATTTTTTGCCAGCCACTTTCAATCTATGTATTCTACAACCAGCTCTTTATACTATGCTCCTTCCTTGAATATAAATTCAGCCGTTTTAATTAAGGAAATTTTTATCTCAAAAGATGAAATACTTAAAGCAATAGAGAACCTTGAGCTCAGTAAAGGACGAGGCCCTGATTTACTCCTTCCTTAATTTTTATTCAACAGCAGAGAGCCATTGATCTTACCCTTATATATCCTTTTTAACAAATCCCTTGCTGCTGGAATTTTCCGCTCATCTTGGAAGTCATCACGTTTGACACCAATATAGAAATATAAAGATAAGGGGTCAGTTGAGAATTACAGAGGTATTGCTATTTTATCAGCTACAACAAAACTATTTGAAAAAATTATTGAGCCATGGCTTAACACTCAACAGCATGGTTTTCGTAAAAATCGCCCGATCACCAACTAATCTATCCGTGATGGGGCCTAGCATTCTCTGTGAAATGGAGTTGAGGTACAAAATGGACGCGATTTACACTGATTTTAGTAAAGCGTTCGATCGGGTCAACCACGAAATCCTAATACACAAGCTTAAAAGATTCGGAATTGGTCGCGTCTTACTGAACTGGCTTGGCTCATATCTCCATAATTGGACTCAACATGTTAAATTTCAAGGTTTCATATCCAAAGAAATATATTTTTGCTCCGGTGTACCACAAGGCAGCCATCTGGGCCCTCCTTTTTAATATCTTCATTTCTGATCTTTCTGAGGTCTTTACCATGTAATAAAGTCCCAACAAGATACATTATTTCTAAAACAAAATCAACTCCCTGTTAGAATGGTCCCAAATTAACCAGCTCTTTGAACTTGGAAAAATGCCACGTTATAAGTTTTTCACGGAAACGGTTAACTTTAAGCAACAATTATTATCTTTACCATCATAAACTTAGGTGACTGGATAGCATCGTAGACCTTGGTGTCACTTTGGACAGAAAAATGCGTTTCCATTGACATTACGATCATTTCATCAGTGGGCCAGTAAGCTCCTTGGTTTTATCAATCGTCGATCTAAAGGATTTTGAGAATGTATGGGTCTCTAAGATATTATTCCTTTCTTTAGTTTGTCCTATCCTTGAATATGCTCGTCTAATCTAGGACCCGAGCTTTAATGTTCATACCGACAGAATTCAGTCGGTTCAAAAACAATTCGTCCTTTTTGCGTTAAGATCATTATTTAATCCGAAAAATTTTTCAGATTTGCCATCATATGAGCATAGACTTCGGATCCTAAATATATCAACGCTCGTCTCTAGAAGATCTATGTTTGCTTGCTGCTTCGTGTTTGATATCCTTAGAGGCACTATTAAAATACCATTCCTAGCTGACAGAATTAAGGTCAATGAGATATCGCGATTCACCACACATTCGCATCTGCTGATTGAAGAGCGACACCATACAATTTCCACGGATAACGAGCCTGTAAACAAATGTTGCAAAGCTTTTAATTCACTAAGCACACTTTACTCTCCAACCATCTCCAGATCCAATTTCAAAGCTATATTATTAAGCACCTTGTCCTCCAAACTCCATCCTTCAAACCTAGATTAAGAATGATATTTTATTGTACTATTCATTATATTTTATTATTTTTTGGTTTTTTTTTTTGTAACGGTTCCTTGTTTGGCAATGAAATAAATAAATAAATGAATAAATACACCTGAAGGGGATGCAAATCATCCTTAGAAAAATTTTCAGGAAGTTTTGTCGTTCTTCATATATTTATGTATTTAAAGCTGACTCAAATGGTAAATTTATTCAAATACATATTGTTACATGCACGAATAATTCTGCGAGCTACTGTCGCGATTGTTTTCACAACCATTAAGAACATCAACAAAATGAATTTACTCGAAACCACGAGAACCCACCAAGCATGATCAACATCTGAAAGTGAGTCACTGATCCATTCATTATGCTGCTCGAATGTTCCCGCTAATTCACCAATGTACGAGAACTGAGTT
This sequence comes from Odontomyia ornata, assembly GCA_963969285.1. Lineage (NCBI taxonomy): Eukaryota > Metazoa > Arthropoda > Insecta > Diptera > Stratiomyidae > Odontomyia > Odontomyia ornata. Next base: position 164,500,644 of record OZ017741.1, read on the forward strand.
GAGTGACTAGAGACCCTATATAGGCGAGCTGAATGAATGGGGGGATTTCATTAGAACCGCGATAGCAAAAGCTGCGAAAGTGTGGAGCGAATAGAAGAGCGATATTGATCGAGTAATAGGAAAGTGATTTTCGTTGATTGTGAAGTGATTTTAGAAGACAATTGCGATAGAAATTTCTGGACAAGTGGAAGTTCGACTTTTGATAGTGAAAATTAAAACCGTGAAATAGTTAAATAAGTGATTGTGCATTTTTAAGTAACGAAATAAACTCTTTTAATTTAATTTAAAAGACATTGCGTTTTCACTTTCCCCGAACATTAAAATTATTGGCCGCGAACCAAAACACGTGACAGGGGTGTCAAGAAGTGAGAAACAAAATTTTGAAAGTGAAAAAAGTTTAAACATAAAAACAAGAAAGATGCATAATAGTGAAATGCAACGTGGAAACTGGTGGAAAAATAACTAAAAGCCAAAATGATCAACAAATAATAACCACGAAGCTAACATTTGAAAATAAATGAATTTACCATGGTGGAGCTTAAGGGAGACGCAGAAACACTCAAATCAAAGGTACCAGAAGATGCACTGATGAAAATGTTAGTGCTGATGCAGCAAAAGCAGTGACAACAGTCCTTCAATTCGACTGCGAAGCTAAATGAACAGTCATCCAATTTAACTGCGAAGCTAAATGAACAATCAACGAAGCTAAATGAACAATCAGCGCAGCTAAATGAACAGTCTTCTAGTTTAACTGTTAAGCTTAATGAACAATCAGCGAAGCTGGACCAACAAAAGATCGAAATCAAGGCAGACATCACACAGAAGCTAGAGAAACAGTCAACCGAAATAAAAGCCGAGCTCGGTTATCTGAACAAATAAATTAAAGGCGTCGAGGAAAAGGTTGACCAGGTCGAGGAAAAGGTTTAGCAGGTCGAGTAAAAGGTCAGCCAGTTCTAGGAGAGAATCAACAATGAGATGGAAAACATGAAAAGGGAATTGGAAGCAGCAAAGGCATTAGTAACCACCTCGCCACTCATAACTGCAGCGCAAAGCACATCCAGAAATGTGCAAGCACCAATATTTGACGGGCAAACGGTCTGGAGTATTTACAAAATCCAGTTTGAAACCACCGCTAGGATAAATCACTGGAATGAGCAGGAACAAGCAACTGCATTAATTCTTGCTCTAAGAGGCCCAGCTGCCGAGCTTTTACAGACGATCCCCGTTGAGTTGCACTCAAACCCGGCTGCTATAATGAATGCGCTGGACATGCGTTATGGAGACGATCATCTGAAGCAGATTTATCGGGCACAGCTACGGCATCAGATGCAGAAGTCTGGTGAAACCTTACAGCAGCTAGCCCAAGACATTGAGCGACTGGCACTTTTGGCTTACCCGGCGTACGACCCAGAACATCGAGATGACGTAGCAACAGAAGCATTCATCAGCGCACTAAAGGACCAGGAATTGCAACAAGCCGTGCGTTTAGCTCAAAAGGAAACAGTTGAGGATGCATTGGTTTATAGTCTAAGCTTTGAGGTAGCGAAAAATGCGACTCGGACTACTGCCTGGGTTCGTGAGGTAGCGGTAGACGAGTGCAGGTGTGAGCGCGTGGAAAATGAGTGAGAACCGCATGTAAATGTAGTGCCTAGATGCTGGGATTGCGGTGAGAAGGGGCACCTGCGAAGAAACTGCAAGAAGTGAAGGAAACGGAGATATTGTCCAGGATGGTGGAGATCCAGACCGGTTCAGGAACCTGGAATGGAGGCCCATCCAACTGGAGGGGACAACTTCGTGGGGTGGACGTTAGCCAGGAGGACCGACATCCCCAGCACCCCCATCACCGTGTCAAGGCAACATCGTGGAGAAGCAAACTTATGCCTTCCGGGTCAAGTTGACGGAGAAGATTTCACCATAACAAGTGGCACTGGTGCAACCCGATCGACTATCCAACCAAACCTAGTGAGCCTCCACCTACTTCACAAGGGCAGAGTTCATGGAAATATTGACGCTCTACCTCATCCTCCATGTCCAGGTAACTGCAAGCATTGCCGACGGATTGAAGAAAAGGAGCCAATCGTTGATCTGCAAGTGATAACGGCTGAATTTGATGAAGGTTGGTCATCGGAGGAGATTCGAAATGCCCAGCTAGCCGATGAAGACATCGGACCATTGCTCCTATGGAAGGAGACAACTGGGCGACCTGGGTGGAAGGACGTTTCGATGCATGGTGAAACCCTGAAAAGTTATTGGGCACTATGGAACTCCCTTCAGGTGGAGGGTGGCGTACTCAAGTGGAAATGGGAATCGGCAGATGGCAGCTCTTATAAGATGCAGAATATACTTCCCAAAAGCCGAACCCACGATGTGGTTAAGGAGATGCACGAAGGATCCTCGGGAGGCCACCTTGGCGTTAACAAGACCTTAGCGAAGTTGCGGGAAAGGTTTTGCTGGCTCCACGCTCGAGAAGACGTAGAGGACTGGTGCCGTAGATGCACGATTGGCGCTTCCGTCAAAGGTCCAAAGCGACGACTGAGAGGACAAATGCAAACCTACAACGTGGGTATACCATTTGGAAGGACATCGCAGGACCCTTCCCTGAATCCGAATGGGGAAATCGATACAGCTGGTTGTAGCCGATTCTTTTAGCACGTGGCCCGAGGTCTACCCTATTCCCAACCAGGAAGCAACTACTGTAGCCGAACAGCTAGTGCTAAATTGGGTCAGTAGGTACGGCGTACCTTGCGAACTACATTCGGATCAAGGCCGAAACTTTGAGTCACTATTTTTTGGCGAAATGTGCAAGCTGCTGGGAATACGGAAAACTAGGACAACACCGCTGCATCTCCAACCCGATGGAATGGTCGAACGTTTCAACGGCACGCTCAATAAACATCTGGCCTAAATGGTTGACGAGAACCAAAGGGACTGGGACCGACATATCCCACTATTTTTGATGGCGTATAGAGCTGCCAAACATGCATCGACGGGCCAAGCCCCAGCCAAAGTCATTTTTGGAAAGACTATTCGTCTGCCAGCTGATATAAAGTTCGGGATACCTCCTGGGAAACCCCAAGGGGGTATCAGAGATTGCGCAAGTGAGCTAAGAGAACGGTTGAACCAGATACATCGGACAGCGCGAAAGCACGTCGAATCGGCTACTGACCGCATGAAGACCAGGTATGACCTAAAGGCAAATTCTACTGGCTTCCAGCAAGATGACTTGGTCTGGCTATATAACCCAGAGCGACGGAAGGGTAGGTATCCAAAAATGCAGCAGAATCGGGAGGGACCATACCGGGTTACAAAGCGAATCAATGACGTCATATATCGCATACAGGAACACCGTAAGCCGAGAGCCAAAATGAAAATCGTGCACCTTGACCGTCTTATCCCATATTACATCCAAGGAGAATTGACTGCAACCGATGACACATCTTTTCGGGGCGAAAAGGACTGAGGTGGGGGCAGTTTTACATGCACGAATAATTCTGCGAGCTACTGTCACAATTGTTTTCACAACCATTAAGAACATCAACAAAATGAATTTACTCGAAACCACGAGAACCCACCAAGCATGATCAACATCTGAAAGCGAGTCACTGTGCCATTCATTACGCTGCTCGAATGTTCCCGCTAACTCACCAATATACGAGAACTGCGTTGAATGACTAGAGACCCTATATAAAGGTGAGCTGAATGAATGGGGGGATTTCATTAGAACCGCGATAGCAAAAACTGCGAACCAAAACACGCGACAATATTATACAATTTTTGGGCACTACATTAAATGAATAAATCATCGTAATTATACTGATGTCTAAGGGGGATACAATTTTTTACGGTTTCGTAAAATAATTTTACAAAACCCTACAAAAATCGCGCCTGTCTGTCCGACAGTCCGTCCATGTGTCACAGCACTTTTTCACGCAAACCGTATAAGCTACAAACATAAAATTTTGTATATAGATGTAAAGTGATGCCCTCTTCAAAATTTCACTACAAAAAAAATTTACAAGATGCTTAATGGGTCTCCCCTTCTAGGAGAGTGGCCCCTGAAAACCCGAATTTCATCAAAGGTAGACGATATAGCTATCAAATGAAAGGTGAGAACTTTTCGAAACAAGGCTTGAGCTGGTATTCATGATTTGATTGATTTTGTTGGTTTGTAACAAAATGACGACCGTTGAAAGTACAGAAGCAATGGATTTTCTTCTAAACGTGCACATCTCTTTGACATGTTTCTTGCCTTTTTTCGTTGCTGGTGATTGCATTTTGCATGTTGGGTACAAACCACTCCTGACATGAACGTAGGTCTGTCTATCCAGCTTGTTTTTAGTTTGAAGTTGCTTTACTTTTAATCTTCATAGTAGAACTTGAATTAGTTTCTCATGCTTTTATATGCGCTCGAAAATTTAAGGCATATCATTAAGAATGAATAATTTATCCAGTCAATTTAAACAAGATATTTCCGAAGCAAAATTACCGAAAAATCAATCATGACCACCTAAGAAATGACGATCCAGTTCGATCTTCCAACTAGAGCTACGAATCCTGTGATAAATGACCATCAACTAAATCAAGACATTGAATTGCCAAATGCAATCGATGAGTGATCATTATAATCCTGTCAGTGCATTCTTTTTCTTCGATCTTATTTCGACCATGCAACAATTATTTTTTTCTTCCACTTTTGGCAATAATTGATGATGTATGCACGTTTTATATTAATAAATCAGTAGAAACGCTGCATCATCTGCAATGCAGCAATGTCGTTCATTTCTGCGATCAGACATGCGTGAATCGTCTCCTAATTCGTCAAGAAAAATTACTGTCACAAAAAGGAGTAGCAAAAGCAGAATCGACTGCAAAGCCTGGACAGTAGTGTTTGGGAGGATGCAATTTAATGTGGGGGCTTTCAAACATGCAAAACAGCTTTGAATGTATTTCGCGTCATTACTCTTCGACATTTTGATAAATTACCTTCGTTTTAATTAATTATCGAGAAGGACAACCTGCAGACATTTAAAATCTGGCAATCATTGTTTCCTTTGGCTTTGTTTGCTTACTCTGATGAAGAAGTGAACTAAAGTTGTTTAATATCATTCAGCAGCACAGGTGATGACTCATTTGCAAATTAATTCTCCAGATGAAATCTTGGGAAAAAGTACCATGATATGGAAGAACATGAAGTTTACATGTTATTCATGTATATGAAACCTACCCGCTCGCCGCATATAACTCGCCGGTTGTAATTTTGTGGTCAACGCGTTTAAACTTCTACTCTCATCTGCATTATTATGTTCCCAATCAATTGATATTTCCCGCCATTCGCGCTGCACCTGTAATACACAATCCTCCACGTTCTCATCCACGCACTCAGCCATTGTTCAACATCTTATACGATGTGTGAAAATTGTTTTCATAGGTGCTAAGTGAAACGTCCAGCAAAAGAAAAACGCCGGCCGCGCTGTGATGACTTATTCGCGATTCTACGTAAGCAAATAAATGTTATGTTGGTACATCGATTCAGAAATGCATTTAATCTTCATCCGTTGGGAAATATCAAGCAATTACTCTTAAGTGCAAATTTTTTTCTTTGCTTTCCTCCAGTACGCAGACTAAGAGATGAGTTATTCTACTACGCTGTTCACATATTTGCTAAGCTTTAGCTAATGAGTACAGCAAATAGCAATCTTTTCAACGTTTTCAAAATAAGTCCTAACAATTTGCTACGAAAACGTTTTAAAAATGAAACATTTTGCCAGCTAATAAATAACTTTTAAGTGTTGACACGTAATTTCGTGAGTATGCTAAAGTATATAAAATTTATTGTTCAGCACAAAGTAAATTTACACTTCAATAAAATAAACGATGCATTGTGATGCGACTTGTGGCCTCTATACTCTTTCAATTTGACCTTATTCTTTGTGCAGCTTTTCACAGTCAAGTGTCAATGCGATTTTCAAAGAAGTAAATATACTTTTCTGTAGAATTTATTGTTTGCCAATATCATCCCTTTCAAGATAACACATTTAAAGCTGCTGTATTTGCAGCCATTTGGAAGTTTATTGTTGAGGAAAATATCGGTTATGGAAAGCTTGCATGCTACAAAAATTATAATTACCTAGCGTCGCATGACTATCAAGAAAGAAAATAATAATGCAGTTTAGTAAATGTTTTTTTCATTTGAGTTGATTTTCAGTCAAAATCGTACTGAACTCTATTCTAGTGTGACCAGACGTCCTTTTTTACAAGGACTAGTCCATTTTTTCGACTATTCGGAGGAGCGTCCTTTTCCCCCCTACAAATGTCCTTTTTTCACGAACGTGAAACTCAAATATATTTTAAATCTTTCGCAGACTTTAAAATTGTCATTTTATTTGGTCCTAGACAAAAACGAACTATAGTTATCAAGCCGCAGATGTAGGCTGACTACTACATGTGCAAAGTTGGTCTGGGTGACTTGTATGACGTAGGCTCCGTTCATATACCTTCAGCACGTTATAGCAGGCTTGTTTTTAACCAAAGGTCGCTCTATCTCCATTGTCAATGGTCATCTCAGTTCGTTCGGTTGTTTACGCCGCGTGAACGATTCAAAATCAAAAGCGTAAGCACGCGACCTCACGTAAACGTGCAATCAAGTTATCACGTGTTGCGCGCGCGAGTGCTTATGTAGGTCGACCATAAATTTACAGTTCATACTTTTTTTGATGCTGCGGGAGCCGGTTTTGGTGACGTACGGCTGCTAACCTCGAAATGCAATTTTACTGAAGATCTTAAAAAAAAATACCCATGCTTCAGCAATGGTGAGACACCTACATTAGCGAAATGCAAAATATGTAGAAGTAGTGTTTCGGTTGCCTATATGGGTATGTATTTTCTCAATATCAGCTATTTTCAAAAAGACTTGTTTTACGACAATGTTTATAAAATTTTTATACAAAAATGAAGGTATTTATACTATAAAAGTCGGCCATTCACGCTGCTTCGACTTCATATTCAATGTACCAACATGTTGTGATGAAAACTTCTCCACTTGCAACAAAAATTGCGATCGCTGAGGGGACTCTTGCATTCCACACAGTCACACATTAGATGTCCTATCGACAATGGATTGTACGGCACCTCTTTTCAGAACACTTTTTGCGGACTCAGAAGTTGCATCAAAAATATCATATTCGTGAACAAAAACCGAAGCAATTATAAATGGCATCCTTTCTCCTTATTCTGTTCAATTGATAAAACAAGAAATGATTGATGTAACGTTTATAGGAATTGGCACAGATGGGAGTAATCACAAAAATTCCAAAAATTTTTCCATCACAATGCAATATCTTGATAAGAAGGAAGGACTCAGAGTTAGATTGTTACATGCTAAAAACCTTCCAAACGAAAAAGCTGAAACAGTTGTATCCTACATTGAAAAAAACTCTTGATGATAATGAGTTGACTGTGAAGTCCAGTGCTTTTGTCGCTGATAATACCAACACGAATTTCAGAGGTGTGAAGCGCGGAGGAACGAAGAATATTTTTTACGCGTTGAAAGAAAACTTGAATAAGCCTCATTTAGTGGGGATAGGTTGGTCTTCGCATATTGTTCACAACGCAGTTCACCACGGATTAGACCGCTTTGGCTTGTTTTACATCGATTGTATTGTGTTCAAAATATTCGAATATTTCTCTATTTACACTGTCAGAACCGTAGATTTGAAATAATTTTGTGAATTCGTTGAAAGTGAATATCTTGAGCTGTTAAGTCACAGTCAAACGCGTTGGTTGAGTTTTTTCCAGCAGTTGAGCGATTTTTTAGAATGTTCAAAGCGTTGAAATCGTATTTTTTGTCGCAAAAAAAACCTCCAGTCATGGTAGAAAATTTATTTCTGCACAATCTTAGTGAATGTTTCTTGCTTTTCGTTCATTCTCTCATGTCTCTTTTTCAACCGAAAATGCTGTTGCTCGAAAGGAAAAATAATAGCATTCTGGAAATTGATTCGATATTTGAAGATCTTTTTGAAAAATTGTACGAAAAAAGTCAATCAAATTTTGTCCCTTTGATGGTTCAATCAATTTTGGCAAAACTTAGAGATGATGGAAAAGATCAGATGTGCAATGATTTTCTAGCAAGAATCAAGATTGTTTATTATGAAACTGTAGAATATTTCAAAATTTGGACGAAGAGTTTCCCCGAATTCGAAGTATTTAAATGGTTGGACTTCAAGAGAGAAAAAATTTAACAGTACAAAGATGTTGAAGAATCTGTCAAATACTTGCTGGAAACGGACATTAACATCGATGATTCGAAGCTTCACGATCAAGTTGTTAATTTAACACAATTTTTGGCAACGAAAATAGATGATGATAATTTCTACAATGAAAAATGTGCAAGTTCTTGTATTTGCGAATTCTTTAACGCTAATGAATATATTGACAGTTACTCTGAATTGCTCAGAATCTCTCAATTTTTCTATGCTATCCCAGCACATAACGCTTATTGCGCAAGAGTTTTCTCTCTTATTAATACACAATGGACAAAAGAGAGAAATCGTTTTTCTATTGACAGCATACGACACATTTTGAGAGTTAAATTCAATTTTTCTGAATACAACTGTGTTCAGTTCAACAAATATCTGACGCAACCAATGAATGCACGTCCTGTTGAAAAAATAAGCAAGAATGAAAAATATGTACCTGTAAACGAGGGGTAAATCTATTTAATTGTGAAACTGAAAAGTTATAGTTGCTAATAATAAATAAATTTTTGCAAAATCACAAACACGCATTTATTTTTTCATTCATCTATCCGTGACTATATTTTATGTGCACTCAATTTTTTTTTATTTAGCGAAATTTATTGAGAAAAAAATTTCAATCAATTTTTCGAGTTCATCATGAAGAGTATGGGGGGTAGAGATTCAAGATGTCCTTTATTTGCTCTGAGCCCATCTGGCCACCCAACTCTATTCAAATCTTTAAAGGCGCCAAAGTTTTTTATCGGAACAGTCGCAATAATGACATCGATCTGATTCTTAATCTTAACGTAAATCGAACTAAAATTCAGACTTCTCTTGGCCTTAAAACGTTGGATATTTGTCGCTCCTCCATTTTGAAATTCTATATTAGTTATTCAGTTGCAGAGATATCTTGAATGTTAGTCATTTGGAAGATTGTAGTAAATTAGGGGGTAATTGATTATTTTCGCAAATTTCAGTGGCCACTATTTTGAATTTGGGCTTCTCATTATGATTATTTGCAGGAGTCCATAATTTTGTTTAACCAGCCATTTTAATAAATCTCAGTCAAATTGTCGTTTTAATCTTGACAGTGGAAAAATCATCAATTGTTGTTAAAGCTTTAAATATTACATTTTCAATATCCTCATTGTTAAAGCCGTAATAATGATCTCCATTTATCACCTTTCCCTACCCAATATCCATTTATTACCTTTCCCTTCCAAATATTCATTTTCCCTCTGAGTGAATTGGAGCACCGCTGGAAACAACATCCAATCAAACCATTGAACGGACAAAGGTTTTAGACCTCGACTGTGAAAAAGTTCAAGTCAGTTAAGCATGAAAACGCATGGCGTGCGTCGCGAATGAATTGGCTTCAGAAAACGTAAAATAGTAAAATCGTGAGCTCCGCTAAAAATAAAATAAAATTACACCGGAAAACGCAAATAGTGAAAGCGCAAATAGTGAAAACGCAAACTACCCGAACCTCCAATAACGAATATCCAAGTAATCCTCTGTTAAGTGCCGTCCATTCTTCCTTAGAAATAATATTCACATAATTGGAGAACCCGCAATTATTTCATTTAACAAAAGCTTAGATAGTGCGCAAACACTCATTTTTTTCTTGAAAAGCCATCAGGCCTTGCTTTATTATGAAGCAATGCCCCACAGCTTTACAAGAAAAGAGAGAATTGGCTTCCGAATAACAAATAAACAAAATAATTGGCTTCGACTACTTTTATTATCTCTGCGCGCTCATTTGCACATAATATATATTTCTTAAGACTCCATTTGCTGTAGTCCGCATGTTAGTTAGAGTGCTAACCCTGTAAGCCAAAGGACCCTGGTTTAAACCACGTTAGTGACAACGACATTTATTTCAAGTGATTCTTCGGACAGAGTATAAGGTCCGAAAGTTATCACATGAACTCAGAAAGTATCGCAGCTGACCGCACGGATACACGGCCAAGTATGGCCGTGACGATATTACCTTCTCGAGTACCAATATATGCAATCAAAATCTGAGATACTCTAACTATTTCTAAGCAAAAGCTCGAAGACAGAACTACGCTCATGTCACAAGGGTCTTGTACACAGCTTATGATAGCAGACAGCTATAATGAATAAACTCAAGAAAACTTTAACGATATCTACAACAAATACATATTTGCTTTGAAGGAACAAGCATTGTTCTTCCATATTGACCAGCCACCATTTTGTTTCAATATCTATAACAACTTTTGACTGTCCAAAATCTTAAAGATAGTTTTATTACCCATTTTATCTGACAATTTAGTGAAAATCCAATGAAGATTATAGTGTTCGGTACGATTGAAAGATTGTAAAAAAAACTATAGACTATTTCTGCTACAATAGAAGAAAACTTAAACGGCGATAACTTCCATAAATATGATTGAATTTTATTGAAACTAGCAGAAAAGCAAGATCTATAGCAAGACTACTTAATTTAAAATATGGGTATCGATATGAATTTGGTGGGCAAAATGATATATTTCCGAATTCGACCATTATTGACAATAAATATGAGTGGATTCCGACACCTGAGTCACTTGATATTGTTAACCCTATCACCAAACTTTCGTCGTCTATAAAATATACGCTTTCATCAAAATTTAGTAGCCAGTACTTTCAATGTTGAAGTTGATGACAAATAGCACAATTCTACTCAATATTCTCCTTTGGCCATCATTTTGTTTGTGCATGTATTGGTTTATGCAGAAAGCCTGAGACGGATTGGAAGCACTATATTTCAAATAGAAGTATTTACCTAACCGCTAAAGTGACGTGAGTTGATATCTTCATGTTGAAACTTCTTCGGAATCAAATCGCAAGATACATAACTGTGAGTGAAAACCCCTGGAGCTCATCGCCATTCCACCCTATAGGCGGGTATATCGCGACTTGCCTCGCTACTGGCTAGGTACCTTCTGAAGCAGTGGTGTATTTGGACACTAATCGGTATGTTTAAGATTCTGAGATACTCATTTGCTAGATTCGATGAGGCTAGTCCAGATGAGACAGAGCAGTCAAGGTATTGGAGGCTGAATGACAATGCTAAGTTATTTGTATTTGTTTTATTAGGGATGGACTTCAATATTTAGGATAGGCATATGTCAGGTTTATTATATTATATATATATATATATATATATATATATATATATATATATATATACATTAATACATATATATATATATATATATATATATACATATATATATACATATATATATATATATATATATATATATATATATATATATATATATATATATATATAAATATATATATATATATATATATATATAAATATATATATATATATATATATATATATATATATATATATATATATATATATATATATATATATATATATATATAATATTTTTTCTTTTGTGGTAGGGAGGTGAATGCCCATTTACGCACAGAGTGTGGGGCTCCCATGCTTGCAAGAAGGTGACTGGACTACCCGCTAAACACCTCCCATGTCAACCTGAGCACCTAACCTGGAACCGTTTGCCACATTACTTCGGGCAAGGTCTCGTTTTGTTACGCCGTGAGGCGCCTTCAAGCTGAGGGATCCCTTCGCAGCCTGACCCATTTTGAACACGCAAAAAATGTGTGACAGGCATTGTCCTCCTCTCCTGGGCAAAGCCGACAATCGGGAGACCGTGACTTACCGATCTTGTGCAGGTAAGACTGAAAACACCCGTGCCCACTCAAATCTGGGTCAGATAGAAGTCAGTCTCAACATGCCTTCGATTTAGCAACGGTCTCACATCCGGGATGAGGCGCGCAGTCCATCTTCACTTCGTGCAATTCATACAAGACTGCTGCCAATTGTTGAGTGAGCGCTGTCTCTCCTCGCGGACATCCATCTCCTTTGCACCCTCGTTTCGGCGTACTTCACGACTGGCTTCAATTCGATTTATATGTCTCCAATACTGATCATCCTTACGCTAGGGATTCTCTTTTTCGTCAAGGTGACCACTTCGGTTTTCTCCAGTGCTAAACTGAGCTCGCGAGCAGTCATCCAGTGCCTCAGTCGACACATTGGCATACTTAGCCCAATTTGCGCTTGTTCAACGGTGCGTCCAGCGACCAGAGCCACAACAACATCCACATAGCCGATCAAGCGTGACTCATCTGGCATCTTCAGTCTCAGTAGCCCATCGTGAGACACGTCCCATAGGTCTGGGCCAAGAATAGATCCCTGGGCAATACTCGATGTAATCGCCATCTTTCGTTGGCCCTGTGTCGTGTCCCTCAAAAGCCGCATTAGATATTCTGGAACTTGAAAAGGGTTTTTCAGCGTATCCAGAATATCCACCCATCTAGTGGAGGACGATCCGTCTCTTGGTGCGACTATGTGCCTCTGCCTTTTGTACCACGCTCATCACCTCCGCAATCGCATAAATAGTAGAAAGTCCTGCTCTAAAGCCGTACTGCCGAGGAGATAGGCCCCAGGTGCACGAATCGCATCAGTGAGTTTTCCCTTCATGAGTTTCTCTAGCACTTTCCCAGCCATGTCTAGCGTGCATTACGGGCGATATGCAGACGTTGATTCGGGATTCCCCTAACCCTTGCTGATTATCACGAGCCTCGCCACCTTCCATCGTACCGGGAAAACCCCGTCCCGAAGGCAAGCGTTGAATGTGCTGAGCAGCGATTCAGGACAATGGTGATAGACAAACCGCAACACCTCAGCTGGAACACCATCTGGAGCTGGAGCCTTCCTCGCTTTCAATGAAAGGACTGCCTCCCCCAGTTCTGGCTGTGTGAAAAGTGGACACGCGACTGCTTTTTCGCCATGGACAGCGTCAACATGGATGAGATGGATGGGGAAGAGTGCCCGCACTATCTCATCCATGTTTTCCGCATCATGTATGCAAGGTTTCCGTGGGGCACCAAGCTTCCGCATAACTAACTTGTGGCCAAGGCCCCAAGAATCCTTGTTCACATTGTCCACTAGATCTTGCCAGCAGCGAGCCTTGCTGTTGTTGATCAATTTGCGAAGGGCTTTCCTTACCGACTTACATGTTGCCGCCTGGTTGCATGCGTCGTCACTGTTCCGCGACCGTTGAGCCTCACGTCGAAGCTTGTGACACTCCCATCACTTTTCAGTGATTTTAGTTAACCACCAGTACACGGGGGCTTGCCGTCCCGGGGTTTTTGACGGGGCATAGAAACGCAGCAAGAAGTCGTAATGATGCACATAGTTGAGCTCACCACATCTTGAGCGGGCAATTCTTCCATCCCCTCCGAAGCTCCCTGTAGTGGTGCACCCGCTCTGAGCACCTCGACGAACCTCTTGTAGTAATCGAGCAGTTATACTAGCAAACTACTGGAAAACCCTCCGATCTCCTATCCAAATTGTAATGTCCCCTAGTCAAGGTGCCTTTTTATGGCATAGGGTTATTTGATCCGATCACATAGCTCTAAGGCATAAATTGGTCAACGGTATATATATTTTCTGAGAGGAAGGCTCATACAAGGTATGTTGAATGAGTTTTCCACTCAGAAGGGAAATATATTGCCACTGCGACATTTTGGATCTTGATCCAGTTGGGCAGGAGCGAGGGGGCACCACCACGTCCGGTTGTCCCACTCTTATTTGTGGGCCATGAGAATCGCTGGGTTACGACGAAGTTCCCCTAAGTCCGTCTGTTCTGACTTGTTTCAGCTTGTTCTTTGAACAAGCAATTCTTTCCACCTCTTTGTAGTTACCTACATTTTTCGACTTCGGGGGATTAGTTCTGTTCTCGAGACCAAAGAATTCGTGAATGCGAAATTCTTTTGTAGTGGGTCCTTGTGCTGGGGGAATTAACCCACCCCACGAGACCGCAATGCTAGCCTGCCAGCGCATTTACGCGTCCCCAGACAAGGGCATTCTTGGCAGATATTAACATCTTCCTTTGCCGAGGCAGCAGACAATCGCTGCAGTCCTTTACGGACTTGTATACTTATCACTACACTCTTGACTCCATCCTTCCGATGTTCCATCCAGTTGTGAAAAGCCGAGAACACGGACGTCGGGAGACAACACCACTGATCTCAAGCAGAATGCACTGATGATCACTGGCTGAGTAGTCCTCCAATATTTTCCAATTGTGTATCCTTCGTACTCAGGACTCCGAGGTGATTGCCACGTCCGGTAAGGTTCCCTCACAGCCAGTACGATATAAATTCGGTGTATTTCCAGCGTTTAATATGACGAGCGCCATCCTGGCTGCTATTTCCAGGATTCGTTTTCCCAGCGAATCTGATTGAGGCAAGCCCCATTCGATTGCTTTGGCGTTGAAGTCTCCCCCATCGAGCACGTTACCTTCTGCGTTCAAGACGGCCCCGTCCAGAGCATTAAGCTTGGCTTGGAAAGATGATATCGATTCGTTCGGCGAAGGTTGTCCCTGAGCACTGAACCAACATCCATCCCCCCGTCCACAACTGTTCGCTTGAAAATTACTGTTCCGAACCAAGATAGTGGTGGTACTGGTTCCGTCAGTATATTTCATGTCCCTCGCAAACTGCTCAAGCAGATTTTGGGCGGTTAAACTGCGGTGTAGGTTTAGCTGCGGGATGTGGGTCATCGAAGCTCTGATTTCGCCTTGGCTTCCTGGAAAACCCGGTATTTTCCTGATCCCAAGACGTGTCCAAAATCAGGTCTTCGATCAGCATCCTTGAAAAGAATACAGTGTGCCTCCTTCGTACACTCTTTTCTTTTATGTCCCATTTCACCGCATTTGTAACATAGGGAACTCCTATCGGGTCCTTTGCATACTTGTGTGGTGTGACCATTCCCAAGGCATTTTAAACATTGAAGAGGCGTTGCTCTTCGCCGTATTCTACAGACAACCTACCCTATTCGTACTTTGCCCTTGTTCAAGAATTGTTCAACGTCTTTTTCGGTCAAGTCAATGATGGCCATGCGTTGTTCCCTATAGTTTTCGGGTGACAATCTCGGTTTGATCCTTCCCACGCTAGGTAACTGCCTTTTGATGGTCTCTTCTACCTCGGCCAGGTCCGTCACGCAGTCAATGTCTCTGATTTCGATCATTGCCATCGGCTCGAGCGAGACTGTAGTTGCGCTTTTGCCGAGGACTTTCCTTACTGCGTCGCAGAATGCTTCTTTATTGTCGGCCTCTGCTCCGAATTCGACCAGTTTGTGGCCCGAGCACGTTGGTCGTACTGCTTTGATGGTAGTGTTGGTATGTTCGGGCCTTACGTTTCCCCTGATGTCCCGCAGCACCTCGGCGTATGTTTATTATATTAAGTTTAGAGATAAAGTTTAACCTGTAGGTTAGGAATGTTGTGTTACCATTGTATTAATACATGATAAAGATTTTGATTGACTTTGATTGTTTTTTTTTTTGTGGTGGGGAGGTGAATGCTATCTAAGCACAGAGCGTGGGTCTCCCATGTGCAACTGGACTACCCACTAAACACCTCCCCCGTCAATCTGAGAACCCAGCCTGGAACCGTTTGACACATTACTTCGGGCCAGGTCTCGCTTTGTTACGCCATGGGCGCCCTCATGCTGGGGAGTCCCTGTCCTAGTGGGAGGGGAGAGGGGAAGAGGAAATGCCAGAAGAGCAATCCCTCAGCCCCAGCGCCTCCGGCGGCTGTGAGTCCCTTTTATATTTTAGCACTGCCCGAGCAAAATGTGCCACCTGGTTCCATTTGTCAACCGATTCAAGCATCACCGCAACTATATTATCCAGGGTGAGCTCTCCCGTCTCTCTGTAGAGTTTCCTTCGCAACCTGACTCATTTTGGCGCAGGTAAATAGCGCGGCGCTCTCTAGCAAGCAGGGCGACAAGTATCACGCCTGCAATAACTCTCACCGCCGAGTCAGAGACTGTTGGATACGAAGATGCAATTCTCAGTGCTCCTGTACCTGTGCCAAACGTTTTCGGTATACCTCCTTGCTGAGAATTTCACAACATACCTCTGCTCCGTACGGTAGCACTGACCCTACAGTACTCTTCAAGAGGCGTCTTCTTGATGGGCTGGGTCCCACTTCGTTGGCTATAAGTCAACTCAGAGTCGATATTCCCGAAGAAACCTTCGCAGCCATTGCCCTGGTTGGCTCAGGGAAACTCATCTTCGAGTCGATCAGTAGCCCCAGGTACTTCACCGCTGGCTTCGATTCGATTCGTAAGTCGCCAATACTGATCATCCTTACTCTGGGGGATTGAATTTGATTTGAATTGGGTTTTAGCACGTGAGATTGAGGATAAAAATTCACTGTAATGTTAACATTGTAATTAATTTTTGAATAGTGTCAGTCGATTTGGTTCTTCTTTTTCCAATGAAATAAACAAGTATCGAATAAGTTTAGTTAAACTGATTTGGTATTATTTTTTGATTAACCATTATAAATAGATAATAATAATGTTAATTGTATATAAAACAAAAAGTTTTCACAAAATTATGTTAATCTTATAACAGGAAAATCTTTGATAATTATTTGTGACACAAAATATCGCCCAAATGCTTGCCACGGCTATGGTAGTATACTTCTATCAGTTGGTTCATATTTTCAATGACTCTGAGACATAATTGAGGTTCAATGTCGTTAATGTGCTCAATTATCTCATCCTTTAGCTCTTGGATTGTTCTTGGCTTATTGACCTACACTTTTCTTTTATATATCCGTAGGGAAAGAAGTCCAACGGTGTCAAATTATATGATCGTGGCGGCTAATTAACATCGCCACAACGTGATATAACAGGACCATTGAATTTCTCTTGCAAAAGAGCCATTATTTTGTTGGTTGTGTGGCAAGTGGCACCATCCTGTTGGAACCACATATCATCCAATGTCCATAACCTTAATTTCTGGCCTTAAGAAGTCCATTATCATCTCGTAATATCGAGCACTATTCACGGTAACTGCTTGGCCGTCCTCATTTGCGAAGAAGTACGGCCCAATGACGCCGCCAGCCCATAAGCCACACCAAACTAACTGGGCGAACATGCACAGATGATTTCACATTTCCTTCAGACACGGTTTGCTGAAATTTGCCCACAATTCTCCTGATTATGGACACATTGTCGATTTCCCGAAGCCGGAGACAGGCAAGCACCTACGCTGTTTCATCAGTAGATGCAATTCTTATAGAATTGATATGGCTGATGCAGCTTGCACCAAAGTTCCACTGTACGATATGTTACAGGGAAATATCAAGGGTAACGGGCCGCTAGAATGGACAACTGCAGCAGAGGAAGCGTTCGATGAATCGAAAAATTGCCTCGTGCAAGCTGCAATGCTGATGTACCATCTAATTGGTGCGCAGCTCACAATCGTGAGGAATGTATCCAATTTTTGGCCGTGGCAGTCTTACTGCAACAAATGAGCTGCGTCTGGGAGGTGCTAGTCTTCTTCTCTTAGAAACTCACTCCGACTGAGACACGCTACAGCATCTTCGATCGAGAACTACTGGTGACCTACCTCATAATTAAGTACTTCCACACATTTTCGTGCGTGTTCACAGCATACACTGATCACAAGCCGTTAACATTCGCTTACCATCAAAACCAGAAAAAACTTTGCCACGTGAAGCTCGATACCTCGAGTTCAGTGGACAACATTGTTGCTGATGTACTCTCGCGTATAGAAGTAATCAAACTGACAATTGACTACAATAAATTGGCTGTAGCGCAAGAAAGCGACAAAGAGTTGAAAGCACTGTTGAATTCGGGAACAAGCTTGCACCTCAAACGAGCGCATTTTCCAGGTACAGATGCACAAGTCTTGTGCGATACCTCGACGGGGAAAGCTTGGCTATACGTCACACCAGCCTTCAGAAAAACCGCTTTTACTTCAGCCCACCACCTCTTTCATCCACGCCCAAGAGCAACATCAAATCTGGTAGACCATCGATACATCCAGCCTTCTATCAAAAAGAATTGTCGAGTTTGGGCATGAGCATGTCTAAAATGTTAGCAATCGAAGATTTCCCGACACGTGCATGCACTTGGCGGGAATTTCATGCCACCGTCTATAAGACTCGAGCATGTTGCACATACAAATCTTCACCATACCGAGCTCAGAAGGAAAACACCATTGCCTCACACGCGTCGACCGATACTCACGATGATCCGTAGCGGTCCTTATAGAAGATCAAGAGACAAAGACAGTCGCACAAGCATTCTGGAAAAATTGGATCGCGCTTTATGGCTCACCGCATCGAACCACCTCCGACAAAGGACGATAGCTTGAATCGCACCTTTTCACACGAATGCTTACCACCCGCAAGGAAGCGCCATGGTGGAATATTTCCACCGCGACATCAAGGCCACGATTTGATACCATCAGACCGACTAACAGACGACAATTATACCAGACTTCATCATAGGTATACCGCGAGGACTTGGGGTACTCGTCAGCTGAACTACATTACAGCCAGCCGATACGTTTGCTAGGCGTATTTATCACCCCGGTGGTTTTATCGAGGACTTGCGACACCACTTCGACCTGATTCGCCCAGTGCCCATCACTCGTCATGGTTGATGCGCGGCATTCGTTCTGAAGGACTTGGCAACCATAGTATACTCAACTAGTAACCACACTCCATCAACCCTCCGGAAAAATTCGAACACAAGCCGAACAGCGAGCCATAAATCTTCGGTAGCAGGTAGATGGTAAACGCTGATGCGAGGAATGGCGCGAATATAAACATATGTATGCTTCGATGAGAGATTTCAGGGCTACCAGAGCTAAAAAATCAATAACATTGCAGAAAAACAAATTCGTTCCATGCAATCTTTTAGTTTTTTATTAGGATTTGGCAGCACTCCTATGTTCTGAAATGCGTAAAAGAACACGTGCGTCGGAAATTTTATTTGCATTTTGCTTTGTTTCTTGAGCGCGCCAAACATGGATTCAGCTGTCATGCCCCGGATCAGCTGACGTGCCCCTGGGAAAATTCAAAAAGTGTGCAACACAGGGTAAATGAAAGGTGTGGCTACTATTTGAGTATACTATGTTGGCAACATCTGCACACGTTTGACATGACACAAAAAAAAAATGCATATTAGATGCCGTATGACGGTCCGTACGAGGCAGTAAAACACAACGGCAAGACATATTCAATAAGAGGGCGTGGCCATCGATTGGTTGAGGTCCGCATTTATACTAGCCGAATCTTCAGCAGGTAACCGAGAGGCCTTTGTAGTGATATAAAGAGATGAAAATATCCGTTAAGGATTGCAGCGATGGTCTGCTGCCTTGGTGAAAGAGGACGGTGGGATTCGCTTAGATTGCTCTTGTTTGAGGACGCGTGAATGCACTGGCAGGCTAGCATTGCAGTGCCTTGGGGCGGGTTTTTTCCTCCAGCACAAGGACCCACTGCAAAAAAAATCACGCATCCACGAATTTCGAGGGTGAAAGGAATGTCGACCGGAGTCGAGAAGGAGCTAATCTACTAAGGGTAAAAAAAAATTGCTGACTCAAGGAGAAATTGGGCCTGGAGAAAACAGACGGACTTGAAAGGACTGCGTCGTCACCGATGATTCTAATGACCCCATGGTGAGTCCCATAACCAGTCAGGTTTAACGAAAGGGAAAGACCGAGTTTTCAACTTAGCAATTGATTTTTTAAATTTTATTTCGGGGTGATAAGTTCAAAAAAATTTATATGACTATCGAAAAATGTACATAAGGGAAAATTGATCAACAATTGGTGAGAATCTCCATTTCATAACATGAAACTAGTGCGCTTCGCAATTCTTCTACTGTTAAAAATTTACTTTGATACCCTACGTGAGCCAAGAAAGATGCAAGTATTAATTTAGCTCAAAAAATGATTTTCAACAACAAAAGTAATTAGAAAAAATTTCAGTTGTTAACAATAAATGCAGCGTTGCGCCTTTTATAACAAAAATAAATTAAAAGCAATTTCTTAAATAAAAAAGAAAACAGAGCGCCCGCTGATGATGTGGGTGAGTCACAATAATGCCTAGAAACAATTTTGTTTTGAAGTACGTTACGAGCGCTTTCACCAAATCATTACACTTGATTGACATGGGGGAGGGGGGAATAAAATTCTAAATTACACTATTGCACTGAATATAATTCAACTTCTTTAATAATATATGATGTCGAGACAAGCTGCTATGGGTCAATTTTATCAACACGTGGCTTAGTTATAGATACTTTTCAAAAACCACTCATATTAAAACCCTAAACATCGCTCCACGAATTAATTCTTTTCCATCCTAAAACTGACGATTTTCAATATCAGTTATGAACGAAGTTCCACTATGGGGTAACATCATCCCCTTGCTCTTTAGCCCCTTATCTCTTGCGAGCACACCGTATCGAACATTGATTTGTAACATAAACAGTATCCCATTCATTCAGATATTGTATCAACTTCTCAATTCCATCTGGTACTTCCACGCCCTCAACTTTTCCTTTGATAACAGATATCACGTCTGTTAATTTATTGTCAATAACACCTTACCGTGCATAATCCACTCTGTTCGAGCAATCTAGAAGATAATCTTACGATGTTCTAGAAGATAATCTTACGATGTTCATGGCACTTTTCGTGCGACTTTGCCCGCCAAATTCTATTCTTCTTCATTCGTCGGAAATTCATGGCACTTTTCGTGCGACTTTGCCCGCCAAATTCTATTCTTCTTCATTCGTCGGAAATGAGCATCGACATGAGAACTTCACCATCGAAGTCGAGAGCGATATTTGACCGTCACAATGTTCAAACACATTTCACGTTGCCGAATGCACGCCAGGGCTACACAATCAAGAGAATTAAGTTGCAGACCATTTTCAACAATGCTTTTTCGATTGATTTCTTAGGATTTTCCAAATATTTCACGAAAAGATCACTCAATCTGCCCATGATCTTATCCACAATAGCAAATAACTGAGTGCAAGTCGCAATATTTTGCAATCTGACGAATTATGCCAGAAACCAATAAGTCTGCGCAACTCGAATCGATTGATTTTGCTTTGTTCCTTGTGCCTGAAGTCAGGCAAGATTTTCAGCAGCCACAGAGAGGTTTCCTGTACGATTGAACAACCGTCTACCGACCGAAAATAAGGCCAAAGACAGTAGGCTGAACCACACGATTTTAGAACACAAATTTGGTATCCAAAACTAAGTTTGAGTTAAGATTGTAAGGAATGAATGCAGGCACAGCCCAAGAAACTGCAATTACATCTTATCTGTGGTTCAACGTGAACATGAAACAGAACTCGACAGCACAGCACATATTTTCCACTACTTCTCTCCCAAATGCAAGATCCCGAACGATATTCGCGATGGCTTGTATCAGAAAACTCCAGCATGAGCGACAAAATGCACACACAACAACCGTCTCCACGAACGCTAACTTCCCCCTCCTCAACCACGTCAGACAGCAATGATGAAAAAAACGTTCCTTCGTTGCCGCGCGATTTTCCCGACGTGCGCAACGCGTGGCGATCAGAAACAGACTCCTCGATCCGTCCAAATCTCAGCATAATCCCTATGCCGCAACGGTAGTTTTTTCTGCGCCCAAGCAGATTTTTCTTTTGCTTGTCCGTCGTCCACCGAACCTCTAGCTCAGCCCAGTTAGATTGCATTCGGCAATGCAATACATGGATAGGACGTATTATATCAGTGTTCTCTTGTCAGAACTTTCAATTGCAGATTTGAGTTATCAAGCTAATAAAAAACAATAATGTAGATAAACGTTTGAATCATAAATATCATGAAGAATATCAATGTGAAAAAATTGAAGTTTAATATATAAAAAATATAAATAAAAAATACATATTTATAATAAAAAATTTTTCATTTTCTAAATTTTATAATTTACAAAAATATAAATTTGAATAATTAAATAATTCAAATTTACCATTGAAATTTCGAAACAGTGTTATGCCAGTTTTCAGGCAGGTGGCTAAGGTGACTGCTCGATTACTATACCATTTACAAAGAGACAGAACTGGGTTTGAATGCCCACCGACCGGCTAACGCGCAACAATAACAAAAAGGAGGATCAACAGCAGCTGCAAGGGCACCGGCAACAAAAACTGCCACTTTGATCAGGGTGGCAGGTCCACTACGTCGACCGCTATCATCGGCCCCAATTAAGTGCGTTATACGTCTCAGATGCATACACACATACAAACGGCGTATCTTCGTATTCTATTCAATTTTTGATATTTGCATTGCCTATTTTATTACAGTCTGCCGTATGTATTTATTGCTGTTATAACCCTTCGATAATTGCTAGGCAAACCATAAAAGCAAAACTTGCCCACGACCACGTCATAATTACGTCGTTATTTCATCACTGGCAAGCAGGTACTGCAACGTTTACCACACTTAAAAAGAAAATTATAAATATAACCTCATTTGAATAACCGGAAAATCCAAAATCTATAATCCTGTAATCGGATAAATAGAATCATTCCCGCCATGCGAGAGAAAAATTGTGACCATTCTCGATTGAGCACGGCGCGCTGCAGTACGCCCGGTCGGATTTATTCCCGAATAAAAATACAAATTTGCCTGCATTTGTTAGTTTTACTGGCTACTTAGCATTCGCTTTAACCCACATACCAATTATACAAATGTATTTGTGAACGGACATTTTGTTTTCTTCAGTAACAGAAACGAGAGAACGTTCTGAGTTTTTTTAAATCAAGTCTTTGGCTCAAAATTAAGTTTAATCACTCAAAAATATTGTTCCTGAAACCAGTAATTCTTTTGCACTGTTTATCTTAAACGCTAGAGAAATTGGGCGCCACTATCAAGACTCTGCCTCAGTTCGAAAAAATCATAGATTCGGTTCTGGCATATTGAAATGCAATATAACCACATTTATTCTTCAAACTTATTTAAAAAACATTGTTTTATAAAATATTTCTGCCAAAAGCACTTTCCTGTATATTAACTTCAAATTTTTTTCCATTTGTTTTTGAAAATTTTAGAAAAAGATTTATCTCATGGAAATTTCATACTATCCCGAAATGGTTGCCGATTTAATCCAAGTATTTAAGTACGTGCCAGCGACTTGTTTCTTTTACTTCATTCGTTAATGACTTAAGATAACTTCCATCCTTTATAAGTTCAGTAAAAAACACTGCTGGCAAGAGCAAACGCTTACCTGATCAATCATGCAGAAAATATAATAAGAAAAGATTTTCATTTTCCTTAGTTCTAAAACTGTCGGGAATTTGTAAACTTCCTTTCTTGTCCAACATCGGATAAACAATTTAAAACAATACAAACTTGTCACATTGCTAAACATCACCGAACAATTACTCTGTCAAACTAAAAAGATACCCTAACATGCGCATAAATGAAATTCTTAAACAGCCCGAAGCCATGTCTTGGCCATGGGTGATTTTAATTACAACAAAGACGCAACTTGTTAAATATTAATTGAATTCAGCTGCACTCGATGGTAGTAAGCATACGTTGCATAGCGGTAGCATCGATTTAACATATCCTCGAAGTTAGTCAATTTCAGTAGCTTAACTTGTCAGTGAATTACAATTGAATGGATTTTAACCATAGATGCATTTATCTCACTGTTCATATGAAATTAGTGGAGTTAGGATGAAATTTTGTAAAGCATGGACAGTTATAGGGGTTATTTTTTATTCTTCAGTTTCTTCATATGATTTCAGTTTTTAATTGAATACCTGCAATCAATTTATTTCTTTTCATGCCCTTATTATTTCGGTCGTCGCGTATGGTATCATTTTGGGTTAAAATCGCGTTGAAATGGCGGTTTGTGAAACGTTTAAAAGAACTCCTTAATAAGACAAGGTGCAGGCAGTAATTGCTGTTGTCGAACGGAAATATGTGATGCACTCGCACAACACACATTCATCAGCAATCGACGGAAGACAGTATCGGCTGGCAGCATGCATAGGTAAATAGAGATAACTGGTTGCTTGGGAATTTCTGAGTTGCATTATCCTTTAGCGTGAATAAGTTTAGCGTTTGTTTCAAGGGTTTTAAAGTAATATTGCTCATACGTTGGTCTAAAATATTTCAATTGAATTATTGTTTTATGTTGGAAATTGTTTTCAATGAAACGTAATAACAATGCAAACAGTCTTAAAATTTAGTGTTTTAGAAAAGGTGAGAAAATTGAAAAAGCAGCTGATTTAGGCTGAATTTCCAAGAAATATTCGCTCCTCTGAATGGTGTACCTGTCCATTGACCTATCTCTTACATTTGAGTCTTTCGCAGTGAAAAGTCCGTTGAAACCTTTGAAAGTCGCACGAGGTGTCAGTTCTAATGTCGTCAAAGTGTCAACGTGTAATTTATTTTGAAGCAAACCCATTTTTCGTTGCTTGTACTAGCTCTGCCTCATTGGTCATTGCATACTTTTGCACAACTATTGTACATATTATTGAGTAATGCAAAGTGCCCTCTAGCGTATTGTAGATACTTGTATCTAAGTACATATAGACTTTTGTTCATTTGAATACTCTTCCAAACGTCCTAAGCAGTTCCATAATTTTGCATAAATTTCCCCAAGAAAGATTCAATTCTTGAAATGAACATTTCTTCAATGCATGTTGGCTTGCAAGTTTGTTTCTCCATATGTCGCATTGGCGTTGATGGTTTGTCTCCTTGTCCATTCGCCTGTCTGTTTGTGTGTCACAATGTGCCTGGGCGCGGTTCACCCATCGCTTGCGAGTAATTTGTTCAAGTGCATGTTTTTTATGTTACTTACATATCTGTTTACCTTTAGCATTGAACGTGTCGTAAATCAACTTTAAAAATCATCACGCAAATAAACGCAACGTCGTAATCTCTCATAGCTTTCGTTGCTTGCATTACAGTCTTTTCTTTCAGCGCGAATCCTTCTGAATGGTGCTTTGGATGGCAGGGCCTGCAAGTTGGCTCGTACTTTACTCCTAGGGCCACTTTGCGGTGAAACCTTAAGTAACTTGAATCTGCGACCGCAGACTGAAAGAAAAATGCGTACAAAACTTTGCGGTCATCCGCGTTTCATTGCATTAAATTAAAATTATCCACTTGGAAAACTGATCGCCAGAAGAAGGCCAGTGAAGCAATTTTACATTTGTTAAAATATACAAATTGAATGGATCAAGAGAAAACTGAACTTCTTATCATAGTTATTTAATTTTCTGCAAAATTTAATTTTACATTATCGTCTAATTCCTATTTTAATATACCTACGATTTCTTACGATCACTCGACTTTTTCCCAATGGTGATTTATATATTATACATTTGCCCTCTCGAAAATACCTTAAAGCCAATGATTTATATTCTGACAAGAGCACTAGTAAAATGGTACGCACGCAACATTGATTAAGTACAAGTGCCTCCTATGTGTATGTACAGCATGCGCATTCCAAATGACCCGCGCACACTGCAAATAACGCTGACACCAAGCTGTTGCCAGCAATTAAAAATGTGCCAGGAAGATAAAAACGTTCTGATTGGTTGACGAAGAAGACATGCGTCCAGAGATATGGCCTCATTGACTGGCCTCCACTGTCCGCCCTGCAGTGGTCAATTTTTATGTAGGCATGTGCATATACGGTGGTAATTTTACTTCTGTTTAATTTTCATATTACATGAAGTGAACATGTGAGTTTAGGATGTCGAGACTTCATCGATGCTATTTCAACCAGAATTTATGAAGACATTTGCAGATGGGAGCCATGAAACATGGCACCAAACTCGAATAGGGAATAATTGATTTTTCACTGAGTGTAGTTCGTAAATTAAACATTGATTCTCCTCTGTATGTCAAATGGTTTTCAAAATTACTTTTAGGTTATTTTATGTGGATTTAAAAAACTCTCATACATTGCACAAAAAACAAAAGACATGAAATGAGTAATCTATTCTGACGCTGGTCCTGGTCAGTCAAATTGTTTAATTTGCGACCTGAAATTTCTGTTCACAAGGTATAGTTTATATTATTTTTTTTATTTCAGCACTACAGCCTCTTTCGGGCCTTCGCTCACTGTCTTGATAGAATGTTTCGACACTCGAGAAGTCGAACCAGATTCGATACGCTCTAATTTGATACCGGTACGTATCATAACGGAACAGGCTTTTAGTCCGTCCAAAAATCACATGAAACAAATCTCGTTGTCAGAAACGAAGTTCCAACCAGGACCTTCTAACTACTACATTACACGGACTATATATAGGTTTTACTAGTCTAGGCTAAATAATGCTTGGTTTTGGCATCCCAGCCAAATTAGTCCGCCTTACTAAAATGACAATGACGTCGATGACCTCGCAAGCCCGCATCAATAACCAACTTACCGATGCCATTGACACAAATATCGGACTAAAGCAGGGAGATGGGCTGGCCCGATTGCTATTCAATTTGGCTCTGGAGTATGTCATACGGAAGCTACCTGTCGATACGCGAGGTACATAACTATACAAGTCGAGCCAGGCAGTGGCCTATGCGGACGACATCAACAATCTGTCACGGTCACAAACAACTGCCATAGATTTCTTCCTGAAACTCGACAGCGAAGCAAAACTAGTAGGGCTACAAATCACTGAAAATAAAACAAAGCTCATGACGCAGTCGAGGAAAAAATTTACAAAATATATAATATACAAAGAATCACACTTGGCGAATACAGTATCGAACATGTTAGCGAATTTGTGTATTAAGGCGCCAAAATAACGAAAACGGGTAATGAAAGAGACGAAATACGCCGAAAAATACAGCTTGCAAATAAAATATTTTATTCACTATTGACTATCTTGAAGACCAGCTGCATACACAGGAAAATAAAGCTCCAAGCATACAAATCTGTGATAAGACCTGTGTTATGCTATGGGTGTAAAACATGGACCCTAACCCAAGCATCCGCAAATATATTGAACGCGTTTGAGTGACGGGTCCTGAGGCGAATAATCGGAGCGAAGCTAGACGGGGACCAATGGCGAATCCGATACAACCATGAGCTGTATGAAATTTTTGACGAACCGGAGGTCTCAAGGATTGTAAGACTGCGGAAGCTGCAATGGGCTGGACACATGAATCGTATGGACGAACAACCCAAGAAGGTATTCGTTGGGAGAACTGAAGGCCGGCGGCCAGTGGGGAAACCGAGGAAACGCTGGTCTGAATCGGTCGACGAAGACAGTTCATCGCTGCTCGGATTTCGGAATTGGATGACGTGGTCAACGGACCGAGACAGTTAGAGGCGCTGTTTGCAGGAAGCGAAGGCCCGAAAGGGGCTGTAGTGCTAAGAAGAAGAAGAAAAAGAAGTCTAGGCTAAGTGTTCTCAAAAGCGCTGTTAATAAAAATGATTTCATTCACTTTTTCATGTTCACACAGATTTCACTCCTAGCAAAGATTCAGACTTCAATTATCCACCCTACACATAAAAAATTAATGAGTGTAATTTCTACAAATACATTCTAGTTTGGTATTGAATTTTAAAATGAATATAGTTGTTGTTTCCTCAATCGTTCTACCTGTTAGAAGAAGATAAAAGATGTTATTAATGCTTTTTGATAAATGATTTGTCTCCATCAAAAGCTTGTTGCTTTTTTTATGTTTTATTTCTTTTTATGTTTGCATAGTGGCAGTGATTTGTGGAAACATTTGAATACGTAAAAAGATCTTTAAATATTATGGCAGCTGTATATTGCAGCAGGATTGCTTGGAAAATCATTACTGCTGTGTGGTGTATAGAAATTGTTAAGATTTAATAAGAAATTAAGCAAACGTGATGATTTCCTTGCTTAAAGACGCTATCTATTTTTAAATTTATTCTCTAAGTATCAATATTTCAATGACATGTTGCCTTTTTCTTCAGTGGCGATACTCTGAAGCTTATATTGCGATTATCCTAATATTTAAATCTTCCTCATATATAATGAAAAGAAGCTATATCAGGTTATTAAACTAAATATATTTAAGTATTAAAACAAAGAACCACAAATATTGCCGTTATCTGTGGCGTGATGGCCCAAGGCTGGCCTTGGCTTCCAGAATTAGTACCCTCAAATCATCACGGTTCCATGGCCTTGTCCGCCAGTTGTTCACTTCCAACAAAGATCTGCTGTCAGCTTATATCGTGTCTTTCTATCGAGTCCATCAGCCTTCCCGCTAGATGTAGGCATGCCTTGTGCTCTAACTGTCAATGTTCTTTTGGGTAGTAGGTTTAAAATTCGGGTAACTTTACGCAAGAGTAAACAGCCGGATTTTCAAATAGTTCATACAACTCATCGTTGAAACGTAGTCTCCACTCTGTTCCTTGTTTCACTGGGCCGTGAATTTTCTGGAGCACTTTGCGTTCAAATATGTCCACTGCCTATCAGGATCTTTGCTTCACTTCCATGTAACAGCACAGGTTTGACTAGTGATTTATAAATAAGGAACTTATTTTGTCTACGCACAACTCTAGACCTTAGAATGGGAAATATGGAGTGATAGACTTTATTTGCGGCGATTATGCGGCGTCATATCTCTTCCTTTTCAGTGCCACTTTTATTCAGGTTGGATCCAACGTAGATGAAATTATCCATATTTATAAGGTTATAGTCACGTAGGGTCAGGTTTTGTCAAACTCAAGTTTTCTTCCTCGTTTGAGTCATGAATTCACAGGACAAGTTGTATATTGGACAGACTAAACGCTTGGTAAAAACAAGCTTTCAAGAGCATATCAAATAAGCTGAACGAATATTCAGAAATGGCGGAATGGAAACAGTGAGACTAACGATAGCGAGGTACATCGTTGAGGAGTCTCATAAAATTGAATGGGCAAATCTGGAAATAGTGCAAAAATCACGCGATTGGAAAAAGTGTGAGCCTCCGTAAACAAAGTTTAATATGGTTTCAGGGAATCAATAAAGTGATCTAATAAAAATTATTGGAGCCACATATTTCAGTACAAGCTGCTTAAAACTCATTGTAATTTATCCCTTAATTGTTTGTAATTTGTCGCATTAATACTTACAAATATATAGTATAATTACCTGACATAGCTTTCAGTTGTTAAATGAGGAAGATTTAATTACTCAGATAATTGCAATAAACGTCTTAGGATATCGCCATTGAATAAAGAGACAATATGTCTTCGATACATTGGTAGTTGGAGACCAAAACTTAAAATAAATAAAGCCTTTAAAAAAGAAAATGTTCATGTCATTTTTTTAATTATCATTATAAGGACATTATTTCCGGCAGTCCAGACATCTTAGGGGCCTATCAATCAATTTTTTACCACTTAGGTCAAAGGTGGGGCTAGATAAGCAAGTTGAGGTTAAATAAGTTGTCACAGTCGCCTCGTCTGAAATTCGTGTACTCTAAACTGAACTATGTGGTAGCTTTGGCATTGTAGCACGAGCAATGCAGAAAGTGTCCGATCCCATTGAGCAACCCTTTCTACAGAGGGCCCGTGAGTACAAATCTAAAAGCGCCGGTGGCAAAATAGTCGAACCATCTCCAGATATTGAAGGACAGCTGAAAACCGAATAGAAACGAGTAGAGACACAATACGGTTGTTGAAGTAAATAAAAACAAAATGGTTTAGTCTTAAGTCACAGCCCCCAGTTAAACTGCAAATTTGGGTAAACTTTACAGCCGTCCATCTCAGAAACCTCAAGAATATTTGTGAAATTTTTTCAAATAAAATTTAGAATGAACCGTTTGCTATTGAATCATTCCATAAAATTTTGCAAGAAGTTTGTTGCCAAAATAACAAAATTCAAATAAAATAGCATGTTTTCGTTAAAAATGTAGTAAATCTCGGAAACTACTTAACGTACCGTGTTGATTTAAGCTATGTTTGTTAGATCTAAATTATTTACATTGAATTGACTTTTCAAAAATTTAAAAAAGGTTTTTGTAAAAAACTTCCTTGAACAAAATGTGTAATTTGCACACACTGTACATGAATGCACATTGATTATTTTTATCAGATCATGGTCGATCAGGTTTTGTTCGGTGCCATATGGTGATACCCAGGTCATTTTTTGTATGCGGTGATATGGAAAGCAAGCGGAACTTATGAATAGACTTCTGTTTGATGCAAAGTTGATCAGGCGCTGGCCGTTGTCATTTATTTCATCGTGGAGTCTATATCCTCCATTTGTTCTCTGATGAGATATCTCATTGCCAACCTTAGCGTTGAAATCGCCCAGAATAATTTTTATGTCGTTTGTGGGGAATAAGTCGGCCAATCTTTCTAGGTGATCGTAGAACATTTCCTACATTTCCATGATTTTGTCTTCGGTCGGGGGGTGTACGTTTAACAGCCAGATTTTGAAATGATACGCTTTTATACGGACCGCACACAGCTTTTAATTAACTGTCTTAAAATATATAATATGCGATTTCAACTCCCTATCCACAACAAAAGCCACTTCGAATTTTCGTTTTCCAGCAGGCTTCCCACTTTTGAATATTGTTTGCAGTCTCATGTCCTGAATATTATTTCCAGTAAAGTTTGTTTCCTGGATTGCCAGAATTTTTTATTTAATCGAGAGCTTTAGGATGAGGAATCAAGAAAGCTGTGGGTTGGGGATACAAGGGGATACCTCCTCGTTTCTTAAACGGGCTTGCGACCATCCAAAAAGGATTTTTTTTTTGTTAAGGTGCAGCCCCCAGTAAAACTGCAAATTTGGGTAAACTTTACAGCCGTTCACTTCGGAAACGTTACGAATATTCGCAGAAACTTTTTAGCCAGAAGTCAGAATGAACTTTTGGCTATTGAATCAACTCAGAACATTTTGCAAAAAGTTTGTTGCAGAAAATATTAAATCCATTTTCGTTAAAAAATGTAATGAATCCCAGAAACTACTTAACGTACCGAGTTGATATAAGCTGCGTTTGTTAGATCTTAATTATTTACATTGAAATAATTCTTCAAAAATTTAAAAAATTTTTGCGAAAATTGCCTTAAACAAAATGTGTAATTTGCAAACACTGAACAATGAGAAGAGAAATGATTGGCTCGATAAAGCGGCATACAAAGATTACGTAGGTAGGAAAACCAGGTTGAAGAGAGAACATTATCAAACTCTCAATGAGAAGCGAATAACATCATCAAAATTAAGAAAATAAAATACTATGATGACGAATTGAGAAGTACGGATGTAAATATAGTGAACACCAACACAAAACCAGCATACAATGTATTGAAAAGCCTGAAACGAGGTTATCAGCCCAAAACCACGCTCTGTCGGAATAACATCGGCAATATCATCGCTGATGAGACGAAGATTATGGAAAGACAGGCATCATATTTCAAAGATCTCCTTCATCATCCACATAGTTCTAAAACATTGAAGCCAATAGATGTTTCTCGAGAGTTTCCATCGGCCCCAACAACTCTGGACAAAGTTTGCTCCAGCATCAAGGTCCAAAAGAATAACCATGCACCGGGCATCAATCAGATTCCAGTGGATCTCATCAAATATGGTGGCAGCAGTGTTCATAAAGCTATTCACAAAGTCATTCACCACATTTGGCAGCGAGAACATATGCCGAAAGAGTGGAGCCAATCAAGTATATTCCCTATACACAACAAACGTGACCAGCTAAAGTGCGAAAACTATAGAGGATATTAGAAAATAAAATCGGATCATATGCCAACAGTATTGGGGAGTATCAAGGTGGTCTTAGGGCAAGCAGATTGATGAAAGACCAATTGTTCACTGTTAAGCAGGTTTTTAAAAAAATGCTGGTAGCTCAACATAGATGCACATAAAATTTTCGGTGAATTTAAGCAAGCATAGACAGTATTGATCGTAACGTACCGTAACAAATAACACATTGCTTTGGCATCCCAGCCTAATAAGTCCGTCTTACCAAAATGACAATGACCTCCCAAGTCCGCATCAATAACCAACTCACCGATGCCTTCGATATAATTATCGGACTAAAAGATGGAGATGGGCTGGCCTGATTGCGATTCAATTTGACTCCAGAATACATCAGAAGAAAGGTACCTGTCGATACACGAGGTACATTACTGTACAAGTCGAGCCAATTGGTAGCCCATGCGGCTGACAGCAACTTTTTGTCGCTGTCATTAATAACTGCCAAAATACTCTTCCTGAAACTCAACAGAGAATTAAAACTAGTAGGGCTACTAATCAATGAGAATAAGACAAAGCTCATGACGCATTCGAGGAAAAATACCTCAAATACCCAAAATATCACACTTGGCAAACAGAATATCCAAAATTTTGGAAAATAGATGTATCTAGACGCCAATATTATGAGAATCAGTGATGAAAGACATGAAAAACGCTGAAAATTTTGACGGCCTACAAAGAGCACTTACGATCTTTCTTCCACAACAAGGCAGACTCCAATCACTTGGAGAGAGGGTAGACGGGAACCAAGCTGTATAAAGATTTTGACAATCCGTAGGTCTCAACAATTGTAAGACTGCAGAACCTGCAATATGCTGGCCACATTGGGGAAACTGAAGGGTGGAGACCGGTGGAGAAACCAAGGAGACGCTTGTCTGACATGGTCGGTGAAAACAGTTTATCGCTGCTCAGATTTAGAAATTGAAGTACGCGGTCAATGGGCTGAGACATTTGGAAGCGCTTGTTGCAGGAAGTGAAGAGGCTGTAGCGCTACAAGGAAAAAGAAGATGAAGATTCCTGAAATGAAAATCCTGCTAGAACTTATCATCAGGCCAGTTGAGTAGACAAAAGTATACTCTTATCAGCAGCAAAAAATGAGATATAGCTGGATTTGTAGCCAATTTCATAAACGGACATTTTCGGAATAGATCATTCCCGGCGGAAAGAAATTATCCAAAATAGTTCCGATATTTATGGGAGGTGATCAACTAGGCCCAAACTATGACTGCGAGCTGCTTTTCTGACCAATTTTAGTAAAATAAAGGAAAAACCAATGAAAAAGCATATAAAATCTTTCTTAATTGATGATTCTATCGTATAACTATAGCAATTAAGGTTACAGAAATGCAAGAGTACATAAGATACACTACATGCTGCCTCACGTTTTATCACTTTGCCTAGACAGGACCTACAATAAAAAACAGTTGATATGATTGGTTATGACTTATTATCAAGAACTTGAATTATTTGGCATTTAAGGAAGATTAAATCAACTTTTGGAAGTTTAGAGCCCTTTACGGAGGTTCTGAGAAAGGAGTAAGCCCCGAAAAATTGAATTGAACGAAAAAGCAAATAGAAGTGCTATTAGTACATCTATACTCTAGCCCTCTCACCTGGTTGGTATCTACACTCACTTTACGGTAGACTACAAAAAAATTGGATATTCATTCACTGAGAGGCATTTAACACACACATTCAGTATAAAATAATGCTTGATGCTTAGTTAAATTTAGACCAATAACTTGAGTATTACTTAATCAATTCCCATTTACGGATTCAGTTATATGAAAATATATTAGTGTTTATTTAGAAAATTTGCGTGGACATCAAAACTATGATGGCCCAGATTTCACTTTATGGTGTTGTTGACTGCATAATCAAATATTAACAAGGAGTTCAAAGGGAACCATCATAATCAGGGCATTTGAAAAAAAAGAAACGAGTTCTACAAAGATTTATTAATTTCGCGGTTTTATTATACCGGAAATATGATGTATTTTTGATAGAAAGTCAATTAGCAGACACATTAGTGATTACATCTAATGATTTTCTAGTTCAATGGACATCTATATGCAAATTACAAAATGGCGGTGATTCAAACTTGTGATTTTTTTAGATTTTCGTGGCCCTCTAGCGGCAATGAATGAAGCTTAAAATCATAAATTACGGATACAATTTGTATTATTTTGCGAACATTTTCACAAACAGACGATAATCAAAAAAGTTGAAATTTTAAAATTAATATTTTTAAGCTACCATTTTCAGTAAAAACTAAATGTTTATGCTGTGTGCAAAATAAAGCTCCGATTTGAACCGAATTGGCGGTACCAACAATGGTTTTTTTTCATTCAGATAGTCCCTATTTCCCTGAGTTATGCGGTTCGTAGTTTCTAGAATGCATCTGTTTTTATAAGAGCAGATAGTAAAATTTTTCTGGTTCATATTTCCGTAATGCTCTCTCGTTTGGTGTACAAGCATCATTATTGTCGCTTTTAACATGGTAAGGCAAATATCAGGTGTGGTTTTCCCCTTCAAACAACAAGTATTATTTCAAGTCCAGATGATGGCAATACCAGTTTTTTTAAGGCACTGGACTGAAAAATGCTTGTTTCAATCCTGTGATTAGCCCTTTATGCCCCTCGCTAACTGGTTAAACAGGTTTTGTACATTT
This sequence comes from Odontomyia ornata, assembly GCA_963969285.1. Taxonomy (NCBI): domain Eukaryota; kingdom Metazoa; phylum Arthropoda; class Insecta; order Diptera; family Stratiomyidae; genus Odontomyia; species Odontomyia ornata. The sequence continues at coordinate 164,535,163 of OZ017741.1, forward strand.
ATGATAAGTAAATTCATCTGAGGATAGGGCTCATTAAAGTAGTTAGAGCTTTTCAAGGACCAGGTCCTTTCCATTCCCTAGGATGTTTTTATGGGCTTGTTTAGCCATGAATTCTTTTTCCTGACTTATTTTACTACCATTTTAGCACAAGGAGCCTCCCTATACTGTACAACTATACTTTACAGCTATGACCAAGGTGCTTAAAATAGCGATGAATTCCTGTTCTTTATGATATCCTACAGATCATCCATGTTATCCTGACTTTATTCTTTTTTAGAAGTAATTCGGCCTTCATCAGCCCAATCAACTATGGTTGTATGTTCGCTGTTATTTTCCGATTTTATTTTATCTTAACTACACTTGAGCTAGGATACCCTCGTTTGATGGTCTCCTCTAATTTAACCAAGTCTGAACTCTGTCAACATCCCAGTGGTTTGGACAAAGTTACAGTGATGGAATGAAGCTTTTTCAGCCTCTGCTCCAAATGAATATCTGTACCGCTGTATTAGGCGCATCCTTATTTTTTGCTTTTGAAGTTTTTCCTACTGCTTTTTACGAAGGAGAAGTATTTAGTCGCTTCTAGAAGCTCTTCTAACTTCAGGATTCTGTTCTGGCAGCCATTTTATTATTCTTTTGTGCATTGCTATAGCTGCCATTTTTTGAGAACCATCCTCGCTTTTGTAATAAGCCTTCATGAGAGTTGTTTAGGGTATTTTAATATTGGAGACTTCGCCCAGATAGAAGACCCTGACTTCTAAATCCATTACCTCAGATGTTTTGAGGGCAATGCAGTATCATCGGAATAAAACTCATCACTGTTTTACTTATTAGTTGGTTTTTCCAATCCAAGCTGATCCAGTGTCTACTTCTCGTATGCATGACGCAACAGTGTGTGCACCATTGTTTGCTATGCTCAAATACTGTCAGTATGTCTGGTTGATACCAGCCCCCTATTTTTCTCCATTCGTTTGTTCATATTCCGTTTGTCTTCGATATCCTGGTCGTTGATGTTGCTGTCGTTGGTGGTGTTTTTGATTTCAAAGGTATCATGTTGCCGATATCTCCCTTGTTAGGTACTTTGTTAGTTCCATGGTTATTTTCGAAGAACTACGCAAGAATTTACACCTGACCTTCTAGGAGCAGGTACTCAGGGCTAACAGTGTCAATCAGGACTCTATCTCAACTGAACTTACACCACCATCCTGTGTTTTCATCTTTACCATTTAAACGCTATTATTTTGTTTTTTCCGACAAATATATATTTCGGGAGTAAGTTGCTCCCTTCTTCAGTGTCAATTATTTTCTGAGATTTCAAGGCCTTTTCGAGGATATTTATACCAACCAAATTCTAATTACCTAAGGTCTAATTGCTTAATGTCTAATTGCTTAAGGTCTAATTGCTATTGGGTTTTATTACCTTTATATCTTAATATTATCCTTAGCTTAATTATTTAGTCTTTTTTTGATTATTTTATTATTGCTCAAGGTCTCATTATTATTATTTATAACATGAGTAATTTTAATTGTTATTAGAACGATAGAAAGCAATCTAACGCCGATTTAGTGGATAAAGTACAACGAACATTTGAGTGCGAGATAGCGAAGAAGAACAAGATCCTATCAAAGAAGTTCGAGTCACTGGTTGGAGGACAAAACATCGTGAAGAAGACTAAAGTTGAAGACAGCCCGGATATTGTGGTCAACATCGGAAATCTTCACGGAAGAGCAATTGAGGCTACTGAATATCGGGCACAATTATGCGGTGAATAGCAATGCGATACCAAAAGAAGAAATTGTGATGGACATGGAAGCAGCGATAAAGTTACTACCAAGAGATAAGAAGGAGTTTGTTAGGGAAAGAACGATGAACTAGTTAAAGAAGAAATCAAAGGTCACGAGAAAAGACAACAAACAAGAAATGGAGACACTCAAACAGCTAAACCAAAAACCAGTCTTTTATTTACAAGCTGACAAAGGAAACAAAGTAGTTATAATGGAAAAAGGAAAGTATGACAACCTCGTACAGTAGACCCTCGTTGTAACGCGCATATTGGGCGGCACATAGCACCCGTGTTATAAGGAGAACCGCATTATAATGAGCGGCACGGTAGTACCAAAATAAATTTACTCGGAACGATTTGCATAGCTGCATAATGAAACATCTCATAAGCTTCACATTTCAATAACAGAACCATTTGCGTATTTATTGTCTTATTGTAATTCATATAACATAATGATATATCTTAATAAGCACATATACATATGCATGTATCAGTTTATTTATATACATAAGGTACGCTTGAAAATAAAAGCATATTCGAGATAATTTGACCGACATTATTTAAATTCATCACTTAAAAAACTGAGTAATTTCTGTTTGTTTGGTTGTTGATAAGTTCTGCAGCATCTTTTTTTGAAAGATGCTAATTGCAACAATTTGACACTGCTAACATTTTCTTGTGATTCAGCCCATCTTATTACAGTTTCCATGGCATTTATTCCTTCTTTGGTTGTTGGTGGTAAATCAGCTATCCCACCAACGATTTCTTCTTCACCTATTCCTTCTTGACAATCTTCATCACCACAAACGGAATCGATGATCATTTCGTCAGTCATATTCTGACAAATATCTTCTTTAGCGTCAACATCTAACCAATCAGTCAAAGAATCATGAGTAATTTCCGGCTCATTCAATATTTCCCGGACACAGTAAATTTTAGCCTCAGTGAAGATATGATCTGAAGCTGAATCAGAATGTGTTATGGACTGGTTAAGATCAGCTTCATTATGAGATTCATTTAATTTTTTCCAACAATTTTGAATTGTCTCCGATGTGATTGCCTGCCAGGCTAATCCAATACTGTACGACACGTCTTTAAGATCCAATTTTTTTAAAAATGTGGTGACTTCAATGTCTGATGCTAATAAAGACTTCATCATTTCTCTCCTGTGATTTGTTATGAAGGCACTAATAATGCCCTGATCTAAGGGTTGTATAAGAGCAGTTTTTTTTTGGAAGAAACATTACTTTTATCTTTCCATCGTCAGACACAAGATTATCAGCAGGTGGATGAGCTGGGCAAATATCTAAGAGAAGCAAAGGTTTTGGAACTAGGCTCGATTCTCTCAGAAATTTTTGGACTGACGGAACAAAGGAGTTATGAAACCAGTCATGAAATACATTCGAAGTCATCCAGGCAGAGATTTCATGTTGATTGACTTAAAATATCGTGGATGTTGACTTTTACCTATGATAAGTGGCATTAACTTATGACTACCAGCTTTATTTACACAAAATAAAACTGTTATTCTTTCCTTGCTTAATTTTAATCCTTCTTTTTGTGGGTTACTTTTAAGATCTAATGTTTTATTTGGCAACATTCTGTAGTATAACGCAGTCTCATCACAGTTATAAGCATGTACATCAGAATACCCTTCTTCCTTAGTAGAAATTACAAACTGCTTGGAGAATTCTGCCGCGCCTTCAATATCACTAGACTTTGCTTTTCCAGAAATAGAAATTTGATACATACCATGTCGTTTTTGCCAACGCCACAGCCAACCGTCAGAAGCTTTAAAATCTCCTTTTGCTTTAAAGCTTGCATGAAATTTTCCAGCTTGCAGCTTCAAAGCAGTTCCAGAAACGGGAATACCTTCACTTCTTTTTTGCACAAACCATTCATAGAGGCAATCGCCCACATTTTGATTTGGTCCAAGTCTTGTCTTCTTTCGAGTAAGACCAGCACCTTGGTCAAGCTTATCAACAAATAAATTTAGTTTTTTCTCTTCTTCTAATCTTTGACGCTGTAGGCTTTTCTTTTATTCATCATGCCTATAATTATTAAACACTATTTGAACATACACAATTGCACAAACTCAATACATACACAATTATTCAATACGCGATGCCAATGAAATGCACACGGATTTGTATAAACACGTTTGAACTTAATGTAAACAATCAGTTTGCCGGACAGGAACAATAAAATGCTATACTCACTAATGCAATTGAGACCTGCATAAAAATGTTGGAACTTATCGTGGACAATCTGTTTTTGGGTGGGCGGTGAAGATCACCCGCGCTATAACCGAGGGCGCGTTATAGCGAGCAGCGTTATAACGAGGGTCCACTGTATTAAAAAAATTAAATAACGGCGAATATTTTGAATTAAGGAAGGATCCACTTCCTGAAAGTATGAAACGGGTGGAAAGAGCCCTAAAGGAGTGCAAGGACATATTGGGTGAAAAGACGAACTTGAGAATGAGCAACTCCGTAACTTCAAGAATTAAATGCCAACCAAAGATCCACAAGAAAGAAATGGAGATGAGAGAAATCATAGCATCAACAAATGCTCCAACATCAAAATTAGCAAGGTAGCTACTGCAGGAATTTGAACCTATGGGGATTTCGACAAAAAATACTCCGTCAAAAACCGAGATGAATTAATTAAAAAGCTTATGAATTAAAATCGTTTACAAAGTGAACATAAAATGGTGTCTTTTGACGTCAAGCGTACCAGTGAAGCAAGCTCTCGCGCTCTTGGAAGGTCAACTTATTTCAAAAGACTCAACAGTGGAAGGAAAAAGAAAAGTAAGAAAAACCATAAAGATGACAACACTGTGCATGTTGGAAAATTATTTCACCTTCAGAGGAAAGTACTACAAGCATAAGTCTGGAGCACCGATGGGTAATCATCTGTCTCCGTTTTTAAGCGGTATATTTATGTCCTGGATTGAAGAAACAATGGAGCGAGATGGCATAATACCCGAACTTTGGGTTCGATATGTAGACGATATTTTCGTCATAATGCTGCCAAAATTAAATAACATCCACAAAAACATCAATTTTACAATTGAGGAAGAAACGAACAACGAACTACCTTTCCTCGATTTGAAAATTATGAGGGTTAGCGAAAAAGTAGAATTGGATATATACCGAAATAATACAAGCACTCAAAGGACCGTACCAAGAGCATCAAATCATGCATACTCACAAAAAATGGCATCTTTCCCATCATGGATACATAGGATGCTGTCAGTACCACTGAGTATAGAAAACTGGATGAAGGAAATAAGTTATTCCCCAACATCCAGCGAAGAAAAACGGATATGAAGCAGGGATGATCTCAGGCATGATGAAGAAAATTAAACAAAGATGAGCACGAGATAGTCTTACTATGCTCTACACGCAAAATAGCAGGCAACAACGAAGAGAACAACAAAGAGCAGCGGTCGTAAACTCAGAACTAACCGGAGACTTAAGCAGGTTACTCAAGTAAGCTAACATCCAGCTGATTTCAAGCAGCGTCTAGTTTCAACTTAAAAGTAGGCTCACAAATGCAAAGGATAGCAAGAAGAAAGTGCGGTGTATACAAAATCAAATGCAAACACTGTCATAAAGCATACATTGGACAAACAAGAGCACACTAAGGAGGCACAATCGGCGATGAAGCGAGGAACCACGAGAAACGTTGAATCTTTAGTAGCGAAACACATTTGCGAAGGACATCAAATAGAATGAGATGAGCTAACGGCAGTGAAGGAAGTAAGAAACATGCGAAAACTGGACGTGTACGAATCATTGTGGATCATGAGGCAGCCAACCGAAACGAGACTCAACGATGACCTAGGAAATGGATACTCTAGGCTCCTGGATATGGTAAAAAAGCGTTAGATTGTTTTCTATCGTACTAATAACAATTAAAATTACTCATGTAATAAATAATAATAATTATACCTTAAGCAATAATAAAAAAAAAGACTAAATAATTAAGCTAAGAATAATATTAAGATATAAAGGAAATAAAACCCAATAGCAATTAGACCTTAAGCAATTAGACACTAAGCAATTAGATCTTAGGTAATTAGAATTTGGTTACTATAGATATCCTCAAAAAGGCCTTGAAATCTCAGAAAATAATTGACACTGAAGAAGGGAGCAACTTACTCCCGAAATATATATTTGTCGGAAAAAACAAAATAATAGCGTTTAAATGGGAAAGATGAAAACACAGGATAGTCTGGAAGCGCTAAACATGGGAAAATACACAAACTACACCACAAACTTAACGGTCCAAATGCAAGACGGAGACTGTATGATACTAAGAATGGAACAATTTGCGCTAGGGTTTCTCCTCAGTGGCGCCGTGCTTTACAGCTAGCTAGGCCCAAAATATGAAATCCACCCAAACGGCAATGTAAATTCTTTTGTCGAATAGCAGTCAAAGCTTTAAAGTAGGGTCATAACAGCTAGACCATTGCGCATTATCTTGCGCGCACTTCAAGGAGGTGGCTTGGATTGTACCCTAGGTATATTGGAAGCTGACATTGGGAGGATCATAATTAAGTCTCAACCAGTGAAATCAATAGCTTTATGATAATCCAATGACTGCCTCGTGATAGATAGTACTATTCCACTGAACAAGTGCTACTTGTAGTTACCTCTAGTTTCTAGTAACTTAACATTAAATGCTTGGATATTAATCTGGAAAATTAAACTAAAGCAGTGGAAAATCAGTCCGAATTTTCCAATAAGCTCAGAAGAAATGCAACACTCATGCTTTTTCATTTAATAAGGCATAATAAGAAACACAGCTTAGGTGAATGCCTTCATAATGCCTAAACTACCTATTGTCAATCTGGGAAACTAGCCTAGCCAAATAAGGATAGCCCTATTAGTCTCAACAACTAATTTATCAATGATAGTTTCAATAGATATATTCTGACTAACAAATTACTTTTAATATAATTGATGTGCCTTCTTCTTAAAATTGAGCTTTTATTATTACTAGAACATATTTTTTACTAGGTGTGAATGGTTCATTCTACAAGTAAAAAATCTTAACGCCACCACTTTGTTCCTATAATTGGAACGCAGTACAAAACTGATCTACATTTTAAAGTTTTATTTATGAAATCGGAAAAAAATCTAAGTCCATAAACTATTGCCAAGACATGCCTCTCCAATTCCTTGAGAAGACACTCATCTGCAACTAAAGCAACATTCTGTTCATATTAGCGCATTTGACGGTTACGATCACTGGAAAGAGTTACGAGGCATGAAAATCATAAAAGCCCTTGTTTTTGAATATATTTCCTTACACACATGCCTCAGTCCGCGCAACATGTATTTACATATTAGCCGTTTAGAATACTCGTCACCCAATCGCCTGTGTTCTTAATCGATCTTTAGTAAGTTGTTGTGTGTGGTCCAGCAGACCGCCCAGGTCGTCTCCATTATCCCCAGCCTCCCCATATGAATTCAATACACTTTTCGAGATTTCCTATAAGATACAAAAAAATTTTTCTCGAAAAGATACTGAGATTTTCCTTCAGCACAAATGTATCTAGCTACACATTCGATATTTTATGCATAGTCGCACATACATATGTTTAGCTTGGAGTTACTCTGAAAATTATGAGTGGCAATGGACATGAAAATGCTTAAACAAATTATGAAATGGAATACCTGAACGGGTACTTAATCACTTGAAGATGGTTAGCGGTTAAAGCGCATGAGTATTTAAGGATATGGCAGACGTATCTGAAGATGGAGCTTGGGTACGCTTGAGTAGCTGTTGCTGGACAAGTAGAAAGTGAAAGTGAAATATTTTCAGAACAGTGCATACAACGACCGGTAAAGCGTATGGAAAACAATAGAGACATAACACGTATTGTTACCGACTTGCCAATTGTTCCGAAGTAACGTGCCATGAACATTTCGAGCCATTTCATCCACGATATGTGCATACGGCCCCAGTAATGGCAAAGAGCAATAATGATTTACATATAGACGAACAAATGACTCTCAATTTCAAGCCAATATGCAATGTTTTCATTGACCTAAGGACGATTTCAACTCTATAACTGTCCAAATTCTCGACTACTATTGGCAAGCACTTAAAAGGAAATTACCATAACTTTTCGCAATAACCTTAAGGTTACATTGTGTTAACTTATTTAATATTTGGTTTGACGCTCACAGTCAATTTGATGAGCAAACTATACCGAAGCGAGGAAGGTAATTGACGTCAACAGTATTCGTTTCAGAGCAAACCTTGTATAAGGGTTCTCAAAACAAAGATTTGCAAATAATACGCTGAATGACCTGAAGCCACACTAGTCATACTTACTATTATTTAATTAACGCTCAAGGTTTTTACGAGTTGCTAGTGGAAGGAAATGAAGACGTCAACCAAATCCACTTTCCATTGTTATTCAATGTTAAATCAAGTCAGTGATTTGGAATATTGATTCTACTTCAACTTCATGAGCAAATTCACTACAACTAATCGATTTCTAATTAAGTTTAATATTCAAAATCTTCAGGCAGACAGAATTCTGACGATTCTTCTTATAAAGTCAGATCACGTCTATTTTCCAGGTGTATTACTAACGATGTGATAAATTATTGTGGACACAGAAATCGCTCTTCATATTATTGCATTGTAAGTTTCGCTAATGTTTGCACAGATATGTCCGGCATAATAAATTACTTCATTCATATTTGTGTTCACATTCGCTCTATCGAAACTTCTAAGATTTATTGATTTCCTGTGAATCCTGAACAACACATATCGCTCGAGCTCAATTAATGTGACTATAAAGAATTGTAACATAGGCAATAAATATTCAAGCAAAATAAAAGAACTCCGGCATCGAACTAAGGTATATGAAATTCTATAGTATAGTATCTCGGAGATTACAAGATCAATTTAATTTTACTCACTTATGCAAAAACTTAAGTAATTTTTTATTGACCGTCAGGTCTTGCTTCCTTTTTGTGAGCATGCACTTCAGCTATCTTTAGATAGATTTAGCTCTTTCTGAGGGATATTTGCTTGGGTGCATCTTTTTGTAGGGTAGTTGAGAACACGCAAGTAGGGCTAGGTAAGAGGGATTAGGTGAGCAAGGTGTTATCAGTTCAAACAAAGAGATTTTTCAAATGTTATACAATTATAAACTTTCATATTTTTTGTTTTGTTTTAGTACTGAAGCCCCCTTTTGGGCTTTCGCTCAGAGATAGTTAGAGTATCTCATTATCTTTGTCGTTTGTATTTGCATTCGAGAAGGTTTTACGGTTATGTAAAGACTGCAATATAGTTTACATAGGGAAGATACAAGGAAACTGGCAACCAAATATAATGGACACGTTTGCTCACATATTCACAATAAATTATATCATAACTATATGACGGGCCCACAAAATCACAAGCACGTCGCTGACACTATGATCAACTCAATTACTCTACTTCAAAAAGAAGACAAACGATCAAGACTTGACATACTAGAAAACCTGAAAATATACCGACATCGAAAAATCGACGAAAATATAATAAATGAACAACTAGTGACCAATTTCGACACAATATTCTGCGTACTTGCCCCAACACTAGACAAAAACCGCAAACAAGAAAAAACCCTTCATCTGAACCTATCTCACCCTACTCATCTAATCTATCTTACCTAGCCCTACTTACTTTACCCTACCAACCTGACCCGAAGTACTAGTAATAAGTCTTTAATTTTTATCACCGAACTGGAATTAGCAGAAGCAGAAGAGTGTTCCTGCCAGGTCTTAGTAAACCAATTAAAATCAAACAACGTCTTCTGAATATCAAAACTTGACATATATACAGATTCCATAAATAAAGTTCAAAAACTAAAACATGATTTTTATATATTATAATTAACTGCCATTTTGTTGTTGTTGCTCTTATTCTTTGAGAAGTCATGATAAAATATGAATGAAAACGATCTCTAAAATGTTCATCAAAACTCCTGCATATTTGTTGTATCTAGGTCCGTTGAAAACCTGCGATTCCCCAGTATCACTTGTTGTTGCTGTTGTGATTTGTAAATATTCAATTGGGACGGATTAGCTGTTTATGGCTCGATTTTGTGAAATTTTCACGACATATACGACTACACCTACTACCTAGAAATGCTCAAATAAAAACGTGCAAACAGTAAGTTTCATGTTTTAAAACAAAAGTCTTGTCGGTTACCTGGTTGATTTTGGCATATTTAAAAGGTTTGATGCACAAAACTGTAAAATTCACAATTATTAACAAATTTGGTAGAATTATGACTTTTGATGCACTCATAAAAATCTGCTTCCATGATTTTCTAAGATTTTTGGGGATCAAAGTTATCCAAGTGCAAGGAGGGGGGACAGAAATCGTTCGCACGTTTCCCCTACTCCTGCACCCTTCGAATCAAAATGTGTCAGTTGAATACCTGCTTTAGAAGTTGTCATATTTCGATATTTACTTTGAAAGGAATCTTCTTCTTTTGATTATAGTTTTTACGGTTGTGTAAAACATTATGACAAAACCCTATCAATTTAACCGCTTATCAGTCCATCTGTCAGTCCGTGCGGCACAGAATTTTTTTTGGAAAACTACAACAGCTACAAACATAAAACTTTGTACATAGACCAACAGTAGTGACCTCTCTAAATTTTCAGTCTATAAAAATTTGTAAGATAATCGAGGGTTGTCTCTCATAATTTGTTTTTTTTTATCAAAAACCACCAAAAATGTTTTTTACCAAACCTATGCCGGCTCAAATGAAAGGAAGAGCGGAGTCAAGATATGTGAAAAATAAAAGTCCCCTTCCCCTAACGATAGGGCATCTTTTTGCCGAAAAATACGAATAACATTATTATGTGGCTACAGAGTAAAAATTTTGTAAGCTTCGCAAGTAATAATATGATTTGTGAATTTCAATTTCTTTTCCATAAGATCTTGAAGGGTCACTGAAATTTGGCAAAAAGTGCTATTCGATTGTCTTAGTAAAAGATGCATATATTGAAATTGAGTGTAACACAACACAACTACAGGCGATTGAAAATTTTATAATTACAGCAACAAAAATATTTAACATGGCCATAAAGCTTTCCTAAGCGATCTGCACACTACAGATTTGTTCAGATTTTCAAAAAAGTATCAGAATTGGCTCATAATATTGATACATCTTTGTGACGGTGCAAGCAGTGAAGTTACTAAAATACAGACGAAACGCCAGCAAGTTTAAATAAAATCCAATCACACGTAATATTCTCTAAGCTATTGAAATATTCTGTATATGATTCCAGTCAAGACTTGAAGGACAATGTTCAATTTAACAGTTTATTTCAAAACTCAGTGGCAGGAGCGCTCTCCTGCTACCTTGACTTATTTTTATAAAATTATCTCCTAGTACAGTAGTGACATCATAATATTGTATTTAGCTTGGTTTGTATGTAGCCCTGATAATCTTTCATGCTACTTGAATAATTCTCTTGTAAACATTAAATGCGACGTTAAACATTTACATATTATCATTTTTTTTCTTGTAAAACCTTCGGGCCTTACTTTGTTGTGTGAGCAGATGTGTTTCGACTACTTTGAGTCAACTTCACTGTCTGACTGATGTTGACTCATAGGAGTCAAAACGCGTCTGCTCACACAACAAAGCAAGGCCCGACGGCTTTATAAGAAAAAGAGAATTGACTTGCGGATATCAAGTTAACAAAAAAATTGGCTGTATATTATCGGCGTAATATTTACGAGAGAATTATTCCACCCTGGTCTCTATCCTGCAGTTCTTCCAACCGATACCTTTTTGGGGATATGTTGTTTATCCATACGATTTGCGTGGCCAACTCAATATAGCTTTCGCAGCCTTACATTTGTTAAAACCTCGTGCAAGTAAAAAATTTCATCCAGTCCATTTTCTTATTTTAAACCCACTGCCCATTTCGGCCCATCGCTTAGAGATAGTTAGACTATCTTATTATCTTAATCAAATATATTGGCACTCGAAAAGGTGATATAGTCAGTACCACGCTCTGGCCGTGTGTTCGAATCTCCTTGTCACCAACGGTATTCAAACCAGGGAGCGTCTGTTTAAGCAGCGAGTACTCTAACCCTTACACTACGTGGACTACATTCAGCTCATGATTATATCAAACTATTCAATAATCCCTATTGAAGTTTGTTCTGGTTATTTGCTCATGGCTATTTATGCATGCTTATGTTAGGATCCATGTTTCACACATATAATATAGCACAGATCTTCTTACTGATTTGTATACTTGTAGCTTTGTTTTACTGTATATGCAGCTGATCGTCAAGATCATTAGAACTGAATGAAATAATTTATTTGCAGCCTGTGATCTTCGGCATATTTTGTCTCTTCGATTACCGGTCTTAATTATTTTGGTGACTTAATACGAGCACACAGTGATATTTTAGGCATTTGAGGTATTTTTTCTTGACTGCGCCTTGAGTTTTGTTCTATTCTTTATGATATCAAATTTTTGGTACCCTCCGAATAGGCTCCCGCTTTTTGTGGATTGTATGACAAGGGACTACTTTTATCTACATGTAGCTTTCTTATGACATATTCCAAAGGCAAATTGAAAAGTCCATCTTCCTGCTTTGCTCCGATATTTGCGCCAAATGGCGTCAGTGATTCGGTTATAACTGTAAATTTGAGAGGTTGTCAACGTCATTGTCATTTTGGTAAGACTGGCTTATTTGGCTGGGATACTAAAGCATAGCATTATGTATTCGTTTAATCATTAATCTTGCACATTTTCTTCTTATCTCCTATTTTTTTTAACTGTCATTCTTCTTTCCAATCAATTTAATTTCCTTCTTCGAAAACGTTAGTTCGATTTAAGCATGTTTGTATAATTCATCAAATCAATCAATTTATTACGATGAAATTAGTTTGAGAAATTATCTATTACCTACTCATAAAGTAGGAATTGAATCGAAAATTAAATACGAAAAAGAACGGTTTCTTCCATGAAACAAACAAAAACCCTGTTTGGGTAAGCACTCTTAGTTTCAAAAACCTGTTGTGACCATGCGGCTGCAGATGTTAGTATTTGGCAGAAGACTACCTATTTCGAGGGTCTTCCGGGAAATCCTCTGCCGATGTTGATCCACCGCACAGATAAAGACAAGAAGGAAGAGAGAGAAAAGGGAGATCATTTTCAGAAATGAAAGGCTATAATTACTAACCACAGTTCAATAGAATAAAAGAATAAAGATAAATAGGACACAAAAATTAATTTAAACTACATTCAAAATTATTTGAAAAAAAAACAGTTGAATGCAGTTAAAGTTATATGACAAATAATCCACAAAACAAATCCAAAATATTATTTTTACAATGCCGGCACGCCCAAAATTCGCAACAAACCTGATTATCATTGGATTGGCTGTCACTTTGAAAGTCAAAAACTGCTTAAGAAAATTTTCTGTTGCATAGATAATACCAATGTAAGCCATTTCAAGCGTTTTCATGAAGATATATTCAACACTTTATTTGCTACTAAAATAACAAATTTCGTTTGCTTTCTGACCTTTGGAGGCAGCATTTTGAATTTACAAGTCTGCTTTTAATTTTTAAACCATTTTAAAAAATATCTGTCTTAGAAAATGATCAACCACTGCGCCATATCTTGTTTAAATCGAAGTCACACTCTTGATAGATAGGATTATTGAGTTTTATCTTTTCGACATTTTTACTTATCATTCTATTTTCATAGTTACAATTTGAAAGAACATGTTTTGATAAATCTAACATATAATTCCAAGTTTCATCAAAATCCGTAGAGAAAATCTGAAGAAATGGCATATTTGAACCGAACCATTTTGAAACTTGCATATAAATGATCACGCAAATAAAAGTATAATAAACCTTAATATCAAGTAAATCGATTCAAAATGTTTTTTTTTTGTATTTGCTGATTAGTTAGCAGAAAATTTGAGAGGAGAATAGGAAGTGCTGCGGGGGAACCAGGTAAAAATGATGGGCAATGTGATGGAGGTTGTTTTTAATCCTCTTTGTTTGTTTCATTTTATATGAGCCAGACCATCACGGGCAGAAGTTTTACCTTAAGGACCCCAACAAAACTGAGCTCTAGCTCTGCGATTGCAGTGATTTGGAATCGTTGCTTCACATACAGTATCCTCCATCGTGCACCTCGCTTTTTATTTCTTATTGCATTTTTTCACTTTTTGTGGCGGGGGGATGTGAAGGGTGTCTACGCCTGGAGTGTGCGACTCCCAGCTGCACACTGTTCCTGAAGTACCCATAAACCGTTTGACACATTATTTTGGGCCAGGCCGCGTTTTCCTATGCCATGAAGCGCCTTTGTATTAGAAGAGAGGAAGGGGAAGGGATTACTAGAAAAGCATTAAGTTTTCCAAATTCAGGTATTCGTTTGACCGTTTGTTCATTGCCTATGGGGGTGTTGGTTTGCTCCTTGTTGCTACTCGTACTAATGACTTTGGGGAAATCATGAGTTCATTTGTGTAGACACCTGGGCTGGGAGGCCATACAAGGATTAATCCATCCTTCATAGAAATACGTGCTTGGGGCAAGATAAACGCTTGTTGGGAGTTTGTATCAATCAAACCTACACCGCCAACTCTATGCAGTAAATTTTGAATATACTCCAAGATTTTCCAATATTTCACCGGGACAGAGACGTGATGAGATTGGAGCTATTCAAATACGTCTGCGTTATCGTGTTTTGCTAGACAGTTCAATATGTCATATTCGGCAACCTAAAACGACAATTTAAATTCGTAATCTATAGTTCAAACTTAGGTCATAGTCCACTGGTCTATCTAGAGAGTACTATGAAGATGTTCCTCATATTTGAATTATGGTTGTCATATGTCCCAAAGTTGACGAAGCTTTACGTAGACACAAAAAGGGGTCCATTAGGATTGTGAAGCAACATTCGCACACAAATATATAAATATAGTCATCCAAACAGTATTTGTCGTACAGATGACTTCATATTGACTTGTTTTTTGACATTTTGGTATGGTTCATTGATTTTCATGACAAGTCGAATAATATTTAACGTAGCAAACCAAAAAAGACCAGTACTAGCCCTGGGTCAAACTAGTTAAACCACTTATCGATCTGAATTTGCGCTCGTGAGATTATGCTGCTGGATTGAACAAAGTAGTTATAGTATTAAGCACTAAGTTTATAAAATAGCAAATTAGGATATGGTATGCTTAAATAATTGTATGAAACTTCTGAGGAAGATGGTATTTAAAGAAGCAGAAACCTTATTTATCAATAGTCGTATGCCTAGCCGGTAAATAATAGATGTTAATGAAAAAATCCTTTGCGAATCATGGAACCAACAGATTTCACAATGCAAGTAGAAATTTTAAGGGAAAATGAGCTGCGTTCCAGAAATTTCCGATAACATCTATTGATGACATATGTATGTACTTCAAGGAGATCATTCAAACAATTTTTTTTCTATATTGGTCTCAAAATTTTTGGTTGCTTGACTTATTTAATAAATTCAATTCAATTTATAAACGTTTCCAAAAAAATTTTACCAAGATACAAAGAAAATACCAATCATCAATATATGTGCTGATATTGGAATTCCAGATTATTCAAATGATTGTATTTGACTTACTGTTGATGGCAATGAGTTTTTGAAACACAAGAACTTTATGTTAGCATTACAGGAATCCACCACTAAAGTTTTACATACTGAACCTTAGAACTCTCAAATCGTTTTATTACTAATAAATTTGATTGAATGCGGACTATTTAGGAATTTGTTGCACCTGTACTCTTAAAGACTTGCATACTCTTACATTCTACAAACTTTAAAAGGACATTATACACACAATTAGAGCAAATTTGAAAATTCATATGGAAAGCCCCACTTATTTAAATTTTCATAAGGAATAACTTCTCTTGGCACTACCATTTTGGCCTTTCTACTATGTTTGATGATTACAACTTAAATAATTTCTGTTGCGTGGACCGTGGCATAGGTAAAAAAGTACTAGCAGCACCTCTTAACAAGTTGGGTAGACAGACCTATGCTCATGTCAGAAGGGTTTTGTACTCAACTTACAAAATGCAGTAACCAGCATCAAATACAATCAAGAAACATGTCAAAGACGATTTTATTGGAGAAAATGTGAAATTCGAGGATCATACTATTATTGACAAAGTTGAAAGAATTTTGACTTCTGAGGTATTTGTTATAGTTATACCCATAAATATCTTCCTTGATAATTTTTTCAGATTTTTTAGATCACGGGTGTCCATTCGCGAGGGAGGAAACACATTTTTCATGTATCCCCCACCCCTGTGCCCCCTTCGAAGCAAAAACGGTCAGTTTAAGAACTGTTTTGAAAAGCTCTCATGGAGAACTTTCAATTGATACTCATATCGGCTACCTTTCATGAAATTTTTTTTCAGGGGCCACTCCTCTGTACTGTAATCATCGATTCATGGCCTATTTTTTCAAATCCTAGAATGGTTACAAAGCCCTTTTGCTAGGAGCTCTCTCCTGCCTCTTCGACTTGTTTCAATTATATGTACTCATCTTCATGATATCTATAATTCCTGCAATTTTCATGCAAATCCTAGCAAAGCTGTAGTGTCTAAGTCGGTAAAAAACGCAGATGGCTCCGTAGCCATATGTTTCCATAGTAATACAGGGCATATTGTTCCATAGTAATACAGGAAAATTCAAATCGCTATAACTACGTTGAATACTATTCGATCTTTATGAATCTTTCAGAAAAGATCAATCTTATAAATAGTCATCTGTTTGCAAAATTTATTGAATTTATGCAATGCAAACCCAAACGTTTTAAATTAAAACGCCTAAACGTTTTAATTAAAACACTTTCAGTGTTTTAATTCAATAAAACACTTCAGGCGTTTTATTTTAAAACACTCACCGTTTTATTTAAAACACTAAGCGTTTTAATTTAAAACGTTTCAAGCGTTTTATTGAAAAAAAACACTTAAAGCGTTTTAATTAAAACACCTAAGTGTTTTAATTAAAACACTTATGGTGTTGTTTTTTCAATAAAACGTTTGAAGTGTTTAAATTAAAACACTTAGTGTTTTAAATAAAACGGTAAGCATTTTAAATTAAACGTCTCAAACGTTTTTTCGAGAAAAAAAACACTTTAAGTGTTTTAATTGACATAACATTAAGGAAAACGTTTTAATTAAAACACCAGGCGTTTTAATTAAAACGCCTAGGTGTTTTATTGAAACTGCTTTCAAGCTCCCGTCAAAACACGTCTGTCAATTGACAGACACATATTAACATGTGTTCTTTAGAAATTTTTTGTGAAAATTGTGCATAAAATAATGAAGTTTCGTTTAAAGTGGAAAAAGTGGTAGTTAAGCTTCAACACTGTTTGTTTATAGCAGGAAAGTGCGAGAAAAGGTATTGTGAGTATATAAGAGTGATAGAAAGTTTTGTTTCGAGCTCTCGTCCACATACTTACTTCTGTCTGTCAATATGTGTTCAACAGTAATTCTTTGTGGAAAATGTGCAACAAATAATGAAGTTCTATTTAAAGTAGACGTGGTATTTAAATCTTGACACTTCCTGTTTAAGGCAGTGAAGTACGAGCAAAGGTGTAATGAGTGTATAAAAGTGATAAATTTCGTAGGTTTTTCATCAAAGGCACAATGTAAGCACAATGACTTCTCGACTACTTGACCGAATACCACATTTGCCTTTTTTTCTCGTCCACTTCATTGTTGAGTAAGGTAAAACCTGTTGCAGTACAATCAAATACATATTATCAACAACGCTTTTGGTGTTTTAATTCTCCTTCCAATTTTGAAACACTTTTAATGCGCATTAATAATTAAAACACCTAAAACGTTTTAAATCAAAACGCCTAGACGTTTTAATTAAAACACAAGGCGTTTTAATTAAAACGCTTAGTGTTTTAATCAAAACAGTAGGCGTTTTAATTAAAACATTATGCGTTTTAATTGAAACGCCTGTTTTAAATTAAAACGTCTCGGCGTTTTAATTTAAAACGTTTTAGGTGTTTTAATTATTAAAACGCCTGAAAAGTGTTTTAAAATTGGGACGGGAATCAAAACGCCACAAGCGTTTTAATTTAAAACGTTTGGATTTGCAGTGAGGGTACCGTTTAGATTTTATTCAAGAAAACATAAAATTGATAAAGCATACTATTTCTAACAAAGTTGATTGAATTTCGACTTCTCATGTATTTCTTGTTGTTGTACTCATTAAGGCCTACATTCGTGATTTTTTTCAGATTTTTCGGATGGAAGGTGTCCAATCGCAGGGGGGGGGGTGTACGCGAAAAATTCGTACATTTCCCCTTCCCCTGCCCCCCTCGGTACTTATAAGGCAATTTTAAGACTTGTTTTGAAAAGATCTCATTGAGACCTTTCCAATGACACCCTACTCGACTACCAATGGTGAAATTTTTTTGAGGGTTCACCTCCCTATATGGGGAGACCCCCCTTAAGCCCCTTTGAAAAATTTTTCCACCCTTGAGCTTTCAAGAGGTCATCACTTCTGACCTTTCCACAAAGTTTCTTGGCTGTAGCCTCTATAGTTTCGGAGAAAAAGTGCTGTGACATACAGACGGACGGACGGACGGACACAGGTCGTGATTGCAATAGGGTTTTGTATTTTAGTACAAAACTCTAAAAAGGCTTCAGATCCAATTGATAACTTGCTTTTTAGGGTTTTGTTAAAAAAATTGTTTACAATACCCTGTCAGTAATGGTACCAGCCCGTACCTCGTTGCCTCAAAGGAAGTTTTCTCAGGAACTAGCGAAGCTACAGTTATCAAGTTTCGTGAAAAGCTTAAAATTTCCAATTAATGAAACTTACGTAGTCCAAAAAACGTTCAAAGGCTTTTAAGGGGGTCCCCCATATACGGATGTGAACTCTTAACAAAATTTTTGGACCAACGTTAGCCAATTAGCACATCAAACCGTTATTAAAATTAGCAAGGAAAGCAGAAGAACATGAAAAACTTGTGCCCTCCTTGCGATTGACATCTGAAGACCCAAAAAACTGAAAAAATTGTGGGGGTGATTCTCCATGAGTACAATAGTAAAAAATACCTGAGAAACTGAAATTTGGTAAGGTTTGTTAGTAATGTATGATTCAACCATTTTACATTTTTAGGGTATTGTAAAATCATTTTACAATACCCTACTAGTTTCGCGTCCTGTCTGTCCGTCTGTCCGTCTGTCCGCTTGTCCGTCCGTCCGTCCGTCCGTGTGTCACACCACTTTTTCACGCAAACTACATAAGCTGGAAACATAAGATTTTGTAGGTAGGTGCGGACTGATGCCCTCTTCAAAGTTTCAACACGAAAAGAAATTTATAAGGTATTTAAGAGGGGCCTCCCCATATAGGGGAGTTGCCCCTGGAAAAAAGTTTTCATCGCATGTAGGCAATATGGGTACCAAATGAAAGGTCTTAATGAGCACTTTTCAAAACAGGTCTTAAAATGACAAATTTTGCTTCGAGGGGTGCAGGGGACGGGGAAATGTACGAACATTTTGTGTCCCCCCCCCCCCCCGAACAATCTGAAAAAAATCATGAATATAGACCTTTATGAGGACAACAACAACAAATACATGAGAAGTCGGGATTCACTCAACTTTGTTAGTAATAGTAAGATTTATTGATTTTATGTTTTCTTGAATAAAATCTTAACGGTGCCCTTAAATTCAACAAAACAGATGACTTTCTATAAGATTGATCTTTTCTGAAAGTTTCATAAAGATCGAATAGTATTTAACGAAGTTATAGCGGTTTGAATTTTCCCGTATTACAATGGAACAATATGCCCTGTATTACTATTGAAACATATGGCTATGGAGCCATATGCGCTTTTTATCGATTTAGACACTACAGCTTTGCTAGGATTTGCATGAAAGTTTCAGGAATGATAGGTATCATGAATTCCTTTGAGGATTGGCTCAGCTAGTGGTATTAGTAATCGTAAAGCAAAATAGTGGCTGTTTTAAATACGATTATTGAATAATTTTGAGTTATTTTGCCCCAACTTCAACGTTTAAGGCGGATGCTTTTAACACTTGATTCAATTTAATGAATGACTGAAGATGAGTACCTACAATTAATACTCATAGTTGAAACAAGTCGAGGAGGCACGAGAGAGCTCCTAGCAAATCGGTTTTGTAACCATTCCAGGATTCGAAAAAATAGGCCATGAATCGATGATTACAGTACAGGGGAGTGGCCGCTGAAAAAAAATTTCATCAAAGGTAGCCAATATGAATATCAAATAAAAATTCTTTATAAGAGCTTTTCAAAACAGTACTTGATATGACAATTTTTCCTTCACAAAGGCAACAAATACCTTAGAAGTCGAAATTCGATCAACTTTTTTAATAATAGTACATTTTATAAATTTTGATTTTTTGTCTATAAAATCATGATGGGACCCTTAAATTCCCCAAAATCTATGATTTAAGTTTTCTGAAAGTAATTGTATATGATTCGAAAGTTTCACAATAATTGAAGCATAAACAGCTAAGTTACAGCCGATTGAACATTTAACAATTACAACAACATTAACACGTGATACTAGGGAGATACACGCTTGCAACGGACCTAGACTCTACAAATATGTAGGATTTTTAATAAAAATTTTAGAAATGGTTTGTAATATCCATGTGACTAGGCAAGCGATGGGGTCAAACCAATTGAAACAAAATGGTGGCGAGTTTAAATCATAATAACCATAATAATTTTTCGAACTCAATTTATGGAATCTATATATTAGGCAAGTTTTGATATGCAGAATATATTGTTTGATTTACTAATTGTTTTACAATACCCTTCTGGCAGGAGCATCCTCCTGCTACTTCAACTTGTTTTGTATAAAATCATAAGAGTACCCTCAAATCTAATGAAATTTTATATCCGCATGGCTACTTATAAGACTAATCAACTAACAAATTTCAAAAGAATCGGAAAGTATTTAACGAGGTTGTGGTGATTTAAATCACCAACATCAACAACAAGATATGGCTATGAAGCAATATACGCTTCCAATCGACCCAGACTCTATGAGCATGTTAAGATTTGCATGAAAATTTCAGGATGGATGTATATCATTCATATTTTTGAGAACTCATTCAACGAGTGATATTAGTAATCGTGAAACAAAATAACGGTCGTTTTAAATGAGAGGATTGAGTAAATTTGAGCTTTTTTTCCCAACTTCAGCATTTAGACCACAGGCTATTTACTCTTGATGAAAACGTACATTTTATCGGTAGCAAAATCCGGGTGGTAGGTTCTTACAAGTGGAGCAATAAAAAATACATAAGAAGATAAAATCCACTCTACTTTGTTAATAATAGTAGAATTTGTAAGCATAACATTTGTAAGCACAATCAATTATAATTGGAAGCAGGAAGGTATATATGTAAGAAATCTGGTTTCAAAATAAAATTCAAATTCAAAGTTGTTCTTTAGGGCCTGTATAATGTTAAAGACAGTGCCTGCAGTATATTGTACATTCAGCGGCTGAGAATCTAGTTAAGCATGCCATAATACAGACAAAGGCCTAATGAAGGAAGATCGTGGAATAAAAGAAAAGTTGAAGCATCAAAACGTACTATTCGATATAATTTGCACTAATATTATAAGGATATTCACCTATTTATAGAGATCAAAAATGTAGATTCTCTTCACTAAATATGGTAAATAATGAGTATTTTTAGAACTCTTGACAATGTTCTTGTTCTACTAGCCCTCTGAAGATGTAAGCAAACATGATGATATTCAATTTAAGCCCGTAATGCGGAAAGTCATGTTAGGGCCCAATGTGAAGATGATATTCCTAATACAGAATTTTTTAGGGGCGAAAAACATTAAAGTGGAATAAAACAAGGAAATATGTCATTTATATCCATAAAAGTTGCTTTATTTGAAAGATATTTTTGTTATTAATATTTAAAAATGATTGCGAGCGTGTTGTCGTTGCAGCTACATGGCGTACTCTGGAGGTTCAATTTCCACATACTCTTCGCAGTAAATCAGGCTGTATTTTCACAGTAACGCGTCGAATATTGGCTTCCAAGTGCTCAATTGTTTCTGGCTTATCGGCCTAGAATTTGCACATCTCAGGAGGAAATAATCTAATGGTTTCAAACCACACAAACATGGTGCCCAAATAACATGGCCGTTTCGTAAAATCAATCGGTCGGTAAATGTGTCTTATAGTAAATTAATTGTATCGCACGCTATGTGGCCTATGGTGCCATGCTGATGAAACCACATGTCAGCAACATTAATGCTTTCCAATTGAAGCACCGCAAAGTTAGCGATCATGTCTCTGTACCGCTCATCGTTGGCTGTAACATGCGAATATTATTATTTTCGAAGGCATTTGGACCAATTGTCATACCGGCCAAAAAAGTAATGGTGTTTCGACAACTGATTGTGGATTATCATAGCTCCAAATGTGACAATTCTGTTTATTGGCATAGCAATTTAACCGATAATCTAGTTCATTACTGAAAAAAACTTTCAAATGAAATTGTTGATCAATGGCAATCTTTTCTTTGGCTCATTCACCAAACATTGCTACGGTATGAGTCTATTCATAATGGATTTCCGAATAAAACCAGCCTCAAAAAAACCGAGAACCTTGCCAATGGAAACAGTGTTGCTATTTTTAAGATTTCGCAAAAAAAAAACACCCTTTACTTGCTTAATAACGTCTTCTTGGTAGCACTACAGCTCCTTTCGGGCCTTCACTTTCTGTAAAAAGCGCCTTCAACTGTCTCGGTCTGTTGACCACGTCCTCCAATTTGGAAATGCGAGCAGCGATGAACTGTCTCCACTGACTTAGTCAGACGAGAGTTTTCTCAGTTTCTCCACTGGTCTCCGCCGTTCAGTTCTCCCAACGAATACCTTTTTGGGTATCCATTGTTCGTCCATACGATTCATGGGGCCTGCCTTTTGCTGCTTCTGCAGTCTTACAATTATTGAGATCTCCAGCTCGTCAAAAATTTCATACAGCTCATGATTGTATCGAATTCGGCATTGGTCCCCGTCTAATGTCGCTCCAATTATTTGCCTGAGGACGTATCTTAATAACTACCTAAATTGAATTTCTACTTGGATAGTGCATTCAAACAAATTATTGTATTTTCTGACTTATCCTTGCTCTAGTTTCTATATGTTTTGAGATTGGAATAATCCCCTTAAATACATTGAGTTGGTCCTAAAAATGCAGCAAAAGGCATGAAAGCATAAGTTAATTATAGCAGAATTTTTGGACACTTCAGTTACGTTAAGCCTTATATGAATATGAAGAAATATCCACACTAATCTTCTCGTACATGTTCTACCAATACTGAATACAGCAAGATCCTCCTCATTAAACTTCACCACAATTTAGATTCGCTATTCACATGTAAATCACGTCCTACTAGTTTTACTTAATCCGAACCTGATTTCGATATAAAGTGTCTACTTATATCGCATATAATTTTGCGCATTTCAATTTGTGGTTTTCTAACGGTTAACAAATTATCCAACCGAGATAATTTGTAATTTCTCGATAAGTAGATGATGCTATCAACAATTATGGAAATAACACTTCACAGATATTGCATGAGTTGATTGCTCGATTTATTGACGTCGACTTCCCGGTGAGTTCCTTAATTGCAAACTTTTCTTGATTCCACTGTGTGCATTTTTATGCACCAACGCGCATCGTTGCGTTGAATTGCTGCGTTTGCTGATTTAATGGGGTTTCCAGTTTTAAAACAAATTGAAGGAACTCGTTTCTTGTCTGAATTTTGGTTTCGAACCATTTTTCCTTAACATTTTGAAAATGCAATCCAGACCGTATTTCATAAGAAGTTTGGTTATGCTGTACTCTAATTTCAAACAATCTTGCAATGCAAAAATCACGTTAAGGAATATTCGTCGTGAATCTATTTTAATAACACCCCATTTATAATTTAAATACATTTATCTTAATAAGCAGATTATCTCTTTTAAGATTTAAAAGGCCGAGTAAGCAGAAGAATGCTCCTACCAGAAGGGTTTTGTAAATCGTAGGGTTTGCAACAGTTTTTCTGATGGCTTGACTTATTAATCCAATAATTGAATAAAAAAATTGTTCAAATCTATCTATAAGATGGAGAGTTCTTCTCTCAACCACATAACATCAGAACAGAATAACAAATTTAATGTAAATTTATACGATAAGTTTTTGCTGTACAGTGAGCTTTATTACTTCGTTTCGAATAGCTCCGATAACTTCAATTACTTATGAAAATTCTTTGTGTGTAGCTACATAATCAAATCGCATTAATAATTTTTCTAAAATTGTCGGAGGAAGGTGGTTTCGACGTGTGTACTAATTCTTCTCACGCCATCACTCTTATTAGATACGCACGAGTGATGGCGACCACCATGCTTAGAAGTGGGAGAATTATTTTAATTTTCTTACTTATGCGAACGCAAAATTTTTTGTAACTACGAATTGTGTTCACGTTTCAGAGTGAACATTGAAGTTTCTTAGTTTTGCCCACTTTGAACCTTACGATACGCGATTTCGTAGAATTTAAACCTACGGAATACCGAGCCGCACTTCATTAAATTTTGTGATAATATCATATTGTAGCCAAAAGCAATAAATTTTAATTTTCATTCATAAAACGACTAATTGTAATATTACTAAAAGCAAGCCACGTAAATTTTTTTGCCTTACAACGCCATCCAATTGAACTTAAGTAGCTAGGTCGCAATTCACACGCCACATTATGGACAACGCTAGCAGTAGCAAGCGCTGAAAGCACCACAGCGCAACGCGAGCTCGATATGCATTTAAATCATCTGGAGAAAGCCAGAAAGATTCATTGGTACATTTATGAACGAAGGTTACCAACAAAGCGACCAATACATAGTTTGGCCACAAATTCGGAAGGAAGCGTTAACACAGTGGGTCCACTACTAAATTAACCCGTGACTCTTAAGTAAACATACTCAGGGAAATGTTGTTACCAAAAAAATGGACAACGAAAACAAAAGGATACAATAACCTATCAGTCAACCCATCAACCGGCCTCAAGCAACTTGAAACAAACTGGAAATTTCCGGCACTGCGCCTGGATCATCGGAAGCAGAAACAATAGACGCCCATTCAACGTACGCGGAATCACAGAATACATAACCTCTCGAAGCAATGGCGTCACGTATTAGAATAACGTATGAAAATTGGACATTATTCAAAGGAGAAGATATGCATGAATACGTTTTAGTTGAGAGAACCGATTGCCAAATATTGGAACTATTTACAGAGGAGTTCGATGAAGACTATCAGGTACAATTGAAAGATCTCTAATATTTCGTTTCGATGTTTAAATAAGTAATTCGATACTATCATGTTTCAATTTGAAATTCGTACCAAAGGACCCTACAATTCGGATATATAGAATACAAGTGGCGAGCAAAACAAATTTAAAAGCCCTTTCAATCGTTTGCAATTAAAATTGATTTTGATAATGAGCTAAACATTCTGGCTAAATCTAAATATGAACTTACGCCTAATGTCGAAGAATGTAAAGAGCTTCTATGTTCTTATGCCACCTCTAAACAGTCATCTAGTCCTCCAAAGAGAACACAAACATTGTTCATGAGCAAACTAAATACATTATGTTGGCAACTGTTGAACACCTTACCTCCTTTCGTGACTGACTAGCAACATCGTGCCGCTGCACATTATTTATTCTTCCCACACTTATTCGCAAATCACCCACCACGGGAGGCATAAACAAGCGAAACCGCAACATTTTTGGGGAGAGAATCGATAACCGACATTACAAAAACTGGTGATAAATACCACGCACGATACACTTCGCGTAGGCACAACCATTACATCTCCCGCCGAAGATAAGAAAGATTAAAATTTTAATGCCTCGGCCAGCAAAGATTAGAACGCAGGAATTATCAACGAATTCCTTAACTTGCATTGAGATGTAAATAAACATTACTGACAGATCGAATTGTCAGCCGACTTCATTCAGCACATTCAGGGTCGCCATTGAGTGGAAGTTATTGTGAGTAGGACTGAAGCAAGGGGAACTAGTCCCACGACGGGAAAACTACTCCTGAAGGGTGGTGAACCTTTAAATGAGATTTTCCCGGTGGATAAGAAGTGGCTGTTAAAAGAGAGTATTTAAGTCCAAGAAGGTTGGCGCGCTTTCTTTCGATTTCTCGATTGTTTCTTGAGTAGCGCACGAATGAGTTAGCGTGTGCATTCCTGGCAAAGACATACCTTCAAATGAGCATATTAGCTCTGCGCATGCCTGAAGTTCTTTTGCAAATCCTGTCGCTGTGTGTTCATATTTGCGTCTAAAAATCGCTCGATACGACAGTCAACTTGCAATGTGGCCGAACCCTAAGGGAACGCACCAGTATCCGGTCAGTAATAAGCGAATATCGGAGAAACTGCAATTGAAGAAGTCCCTGCAGGAGGAAACAATTGGCGGTGGTCACATTGAGGTGCGACAGAAAAGGGCCCCTTATTAGTGTAGAAAGTAGAATAATGTAATTTGTTTTGCATTTGACTTTAATCAATTTTGTGCTTGAGAATTAAGTGGAAAAATACAATTGGTAAGCTATTCTTAATAACGTAGAATCTAGATTTTCTTTTCTCGGTATATTTTATTAACTTACATTTTCAACGTGTGAAAAGTGTGGCTAATGAACTCTTTTCGCGGGTTGATAATCAAGCAAAGAAGCCTGGAAAATTATTTGTATTAGTAGTGTTCGGCGAATTCAAAGTTATTTGTCCTTTTGCCGGTAATAATTCGTAAGGGTGTCACAAAATTCTTGTTTTTCCGATGAGAAAATCTACAGGTTTTTGTGTAGTGGTGGAACTGCGTGGTAGGGCACAGATTTTTGGAAGGTGGCCATTGCGGCTAGATGGCTGCAAGCGCCAAACGATTCGATAGTGATAATTTTGCTCGCGTTGGCAATTTTCTCATTTGGGCGACTTTTTAGAGGCTCGGCGAACCAAAAGAGTGGCGGCCATGCCCGCATTCGGGTGAGTTGATCGGACATGTTGAACCTCAGCCAGTTTTATCCCAAAGAAATAGTGAAAGTGGCAACGGAGTCAATAGCTTTTGCTCATTTTAAATTGATCACTCGAACATTTTTATATTTACATTATTGATGCAACTCAATTTTGTAACTACACACAACGAATTTTCAAAAGTAAATTGAAGCAATCGGAGCTATCCGAAAAAGAACCGATGCCCGCACGAAGCGATAAAGCTCAATGTGAAGCAAAAAATTATCGCATAGATCTACATTCAATTGATATAAAAAGTACTCACAGGAGAAAATTAACTTGAACATAATTCGGGTACAAAAATAAATTGCGTTTGCATAAGTGGGAAAATTAAAAATAATTCTCAAAGTTAAGTCAAAGTCAAAAGCGCTTTATTTAATACTAATCGTTATAAATTTTAAAAGAATATAAAGCAAATTCCAAACAATAACAATAAAAAACTTAATGGCCCAAATGGCTCTATAAATTTATCGTATAAATCATTGATCAAATTTAAAAAAAAAAAAACTATAGCATATTCAAATCAATAAAGATTATTACATATTATTTCATATTATTTCATACAATTGGAAACAGGAGAAAAAACCAACCAACACTATCCTAAAATTATTTATAATCTTAACACAACAGTGAACTTTGATTCTCTCACCTCTAAGCATGGTGGTCGCCATTACCCGTGTGCATTTACTAAAAGTGATGACCTGAGGCAAATAAGTGAACAGAAATTTTTCAGAAAAATATTAATGCAACTCAATAATATAGTTACAAACAGTGAACTTTCATCAGCATAACAAAATACTCGGAAATACGAAAATTTAATGGCCGAAATGGCTCTCTGCATTTATACATTATCAATTAAAAACATGAAATCAAAAAACAATATCAAACTCAAATTAATTTAAACTATTTCATATTTTATCATTCAATTGGAAAAAGGAGAAAAAACCAACTGACTCTATCCAAAAATTATTTATAATCTTTACACAACAGTGAGTTTTTATCCTATACCTAATACGTTATAACCAAATTCTAATGAAATTCAACCAAAAGCTTTATCTTATGCTAAAAAAATGCTATAATAATATTCCTAACCTCAACCTTAAACCTTATCTCTAAACATTCTATGATAAACATAGCATATACCTATCCTAAATATTGAAATCTATTCCTAAACTTTAACACAAACAATCAACAACACCATAAGTAGCAATCATGCGCTGAAACTCAAAACTATGCAACGGAAATTACAAAGCAAAACAAGTTGGGAAGACAGACCTACGCTCATGTCAGAAGGATTTTGTACTCAACTCCCAAAATGCAGTAACATGTCAAAGACGATTTTATCGGAGAAAAACTGAAATTCGAGGATCATACTATTCTTAACAAAGTTGAACGAATTTTGTCTTCTGAGTTCCCTGTTATTGTTATACCCATAAATATCTCCCTTGATAATTCGCGAGAGAGGTCATAAATTTTTCATGTATTCCCCCCTGTGCCCCACTGAAGCAAAAACTGTCAGTTTAAGAACTGCATTGAAAAGCTCTCATAGAGAACTTTCATTTGATACTCATATCGGCTACCTTTGATGAAATTTTTTTTCAGGGGCCAATCCCCAGTACTGTAGTCATCGCTTCATGGCCTATTTTTTCAAATCCTAGAATAGTTACAAAGCCCTTTTGCTAGGAGCTCTCTCCTGCCACTTCGACGTGTTTCACCTATGAGTATTCATTGTAGGTACTCATCTTCAGTCGTTCATTAAATTGAATCAAGTGTTCAAAGCATGCACCTTAAACGTTGAACTTGGGGAAAATAACAACAAATCTTTGCATTTTAAACAGCCACTATTTTGTTTTACGATTACTGATACCACTAGCTGAACCGATTCTCAAAGATATTCATGATACCTATCATTCTCGAAATTTTCACGCAAATCCTAGCAAAGCTGCAGTGTCTGAGTCCCATAGCCATATGTTTCCATAGTAATACAGCGCATGTTGTTCCATAGTAATGCAAGAAAATTCAAATCGCTATAACTTCTGAAGTTTCAGAAAAGATCAATCTTACAAATAATCATCTGTGTGCTGAATTTTATTGAATTTAAGGGTGCCCTTAAAATTTTATTCAAGATAACATAAAATCGATAAATCATATTATTACTAACAAAGTTGAGTGAATTTGTACTCATATAGGACTATATTTATGATGTTTCCAGATTTTTCGGGAGGTGCCCAATCGCGGGGGGGGGATACGAAAAATTCGCACATTTCCGCTTCCCCTGCCCCCCTCGGTACCGATAATTCCAATGACACCCTACTCGACTACCAGTGGAGAAAATTTTTTTTTAGGGGTTACCTCCCTATATGGGGAGACCCCCTTAAGCCCCTTTAAAAAAAATTTTCACCCTTGAACTTTCTAGAAGTCACCACTTCTGACCTTTCCACAAAGTTTCATGGCTGTAGCCTCTATAATTTCGGAAGCTGTGACAGACGGACAGAGGTCGTGATTGCCATAGGGTTTTGTATTTTAGTACAAAACCCTAAAAATAAACAAGAATAATTTAGACGTTTTCATTCAGCCACCAATACCAAGATTGCTCCACCTCAGCTCGACCAGCCTCAACGAATCCAAGAAATGAGTATCTCCTTTGGAGTTGTTGGTCTCGTGAGCTCAAACCCGGAGGATATTTTATATTCTTATCGGTGGCCCATCTATATATGTGATATATGATTGGGATACCGTTAGAACTAAAGACATATTGATTCATGTCCAAATACACGAATGCTACTGGGGGAAAGAAAACAGTAGCGAGACGAGTCAATATATCCGTCTGTAGGGTGGAACGGCTGTGAAATCCAAGAGATTTCACCTACAGTTACAGGCCTTGCGATATGATTCCGAAGAAGTCTCAACATGAAGACATCGACTCGTCACTTTAGCAGCTGAATGAAGTCTCCTATTCGATATATATGTATATTGCCTCCAATCCATCTCAGCTTTTCTGTACAAACTAGCACATACATGAAGAGATTTCCTTTCAAATACTCTTAATCTGTCCATAGTACTAGCACTCTGGTTGTACCACATCTGACATCCATACGTCAAAACTGGTCTAAACAGAGTCTTGTAACAGATAACTTTGACCTTTTGATCGATATATCTGGATGGTGTCTTCCACTTTTCCTGTTTAAAATTTCCTCCTCTTTCCTTTCGTCTTGGTTGTTGTTGCCTCGCTTAATTTTTAATCGCTCTGGGGTATTAATTAGTCCTCTTTTTTTTAATACCTCTATTCCCTACCACTCTCTCCATCACTCGCTCGTGTGATCTGTATTCACATTACGTCGCATGGTCCTTTGTGCGACCCAGACAATGTTTAATACATCGGTATAAGGGGGCACACAATATAATGTGAACTAATCCTTTTCATGAATATATAGTCCAAAAATCATGATCAGCTCTCAGAGATAAAAAAAAATTCAATATAATACGACGCATTCAAAAAAAAAAACTCTGAGTAACTGTCACTTCAGTATCTCGCCGATAGGGTCAAAAACGCCCTAAGATACTGGGCTCATAAAAGCGGATGTTCAGGTCCACGCTTCAATCAGTGCTCATTAAATGCTCCCTTAGTCTTTTCTTAAATACCAAAAGTGAGTTTGCTTTCTTAATAGTTTCTGGTAGGTTGTTATATATACGCAGAACATTATTCGTTGCATCGTTCTTTAGACGATCCGTTCTGGCAAAAGGTATTACGAATTGATCTGCATTCCTCACATTATGTGGGTTGATCTGTGGTACCTTAATTAATGGTCCTCGTTCCGATCCATTAGTTTTTAAATTTTTATAGATGAACTTAGCTTTCTCCATTACAATGATTTGACTTCAGGTTAATGATTTTGCTAATTGGCAAACCAAACTAGTTTGAGTAAGCATTGGCAGCTTCAGAATGTTTTCATACGCTTTGGTCAGCAACCTGGATATACTGTTTAAATGTTGCTTTGCTGATTGACTCCAAATAAGTACTCGATAATGCAATTTCACCAGGGCAAACGCATTTAGAACAAGTTTCTTGATGTGCATTGGAAAATCCTCATATCTTCTTAACAATCCTTATTATTGGGGCTTATTGCCTCTTTAAGCTATTTATGTGTGGTAACCAGGTCATACGATGGTCATGATAAGACCAAGATATTTCATTTCTAGCACTCTTTGCAATTTTCCGCCGTTAATACTTAGTTCGATATCTAGGTCTCCTTTGTTTTTTGCTTAAAAACAATATATTTTGTTTTGTAGTGTTCAATTCTAGATTGTTTCCGATTAACCATTGATGGGATTTTCCTAGATCCTCATTGATAGTGTTCTCAATGGCAATTTTGTCTCGGCCTGAATAAAGTAGAATTGTGTCATCGGCATATAATGTGTAATATCCCGTCAGCCCACATTTATTTAGATTATTTGTGTATAGCAGGTTTTCGTAGGTGCTTGATCGCTCAGGACATTGTTGATTAAAGTTCTCTGCAATCTTCCCTCAAAGTAACTTTTAAAAAAGTGCTTAGGACTACCCTCAATACCCTACGATTCAAGTTTACGAAGCAAGAGGTCAGGATAACTGTATCAAATGCTTTTTTCAAATCCACAAAAATTGCGATGACATAATCACCTCTTTCAAGTCCTAGATTGATGAAAGATGTGGCAGAATGTAGGGCATCCAAAGTACTCTTGTTCTTTTGAAGACCAAACTGATGTTGGCTTACGATAGAGTTTTCAACTAAGAATGATGTCAATCGATTGTTTAGTATTTTTTCAAATATCTTACTAAATCCCGTCAGCAGCGCAATTGGGCCATAGTTATTCGGGTCAAGATGATCCCCACCCTTAAATATAGGAACTATTTTTGCAAGTTTTTCTTCTTCCGGGGAAGTCCCATTCCTAATATGCACGTTTATAAAATTTGCCATAATCTGGGCTATGTCCTCCTTTATTATACTTATCTATTCATCGTGATGCTATCGGTGCGTGGCGCCGTATTCTTTTTCAATTCATTGATTACATTTAAGACTTCCCTCTTATTCGTTTGATGAATGTGAAGGATGGAGTTTATTGAGACATTTGTAGTGTTTAAATTGCTTGCTGAACTGGCAACGATTTTAGTGATTCTTCCACCAATTGTTGAAAAAAAGTTATTTAATGAGTTCACCGCGTCACGTGGACACGATGTATTAGAGGGCTCATCAGGATTCAGTTGAAAGTTTTGTGATATACCCTGGGTTGAAGAGTTATCCTTTACCTCATTTATTATTTTCTATATTTCACGGGAGTTGTCAGCCGCTGTTTCCATTCTTCTTGAGAAATATGAGAATTTAGTCTCTTTCACCAGTCGTTTCGATTCTTTTTTTGCTTGCATATATACAAACTTGAAAGCCTGGTTTCCATTGCTTCCTGTAGTCCATGTATGCCTTCCTTTTTTTGTAATACTTGCATCAATTACTTATTTCGTTATTCAAGTCCGTTGTCGACACCTGATTTTTTTCTCAATTGTAGAGCTTTGCTTAACAGATATGATAATATTTTTGAGTTCAATAATACTGTTTGGTTTCCGCTTTTTCAGTAATTCTCGTATGTTTGATTTAAAGAGCTCCGTGTCTAGATATCTGAACGTTTTGTAGGTCGGCTTCTGTTTGTTCAGGGGTTGGTCTTGAATAGCTATTTTTAATACATGGTGATCCAGCTCCGGCCAGTCCTCAAAAGTATATGTCATGCTTTCAGCGACTTTTAAATCATGGGTCACTATATGATCCAGACAGGTATTTGACACTGGGCGACTAATTTTGTTGTTATTTATGATTATCATTCCATTTGTTTCTAGCGTATCCTTATAAATCCTTGATTCTGGTGATTCAATTAGTACATCAATGTTTGTGTCCGCTACTGTGATTTAATTTTTTTCAGTTGAGAATCATGTGTCTAGTACTGTGCAAAAATCTTGCGCATTCATACGATTAGGGTTGTAGTTCGTCCCTAATTTTATTTTTTTATCTGCATGGCGTACTTCAATTATTATAACGTTATATTTATCAGGCGTCACTCTCTTGGTAACGAAATTGATTGTATTTTTTACGTACATTGCTGTACCTCCACCTCTTCCAGGCCTGCAGGAGAATACCGCATTATACCCTTCAATATTGTAAAATCTTGCTTCTTCTAGGTAAATCCAGATTTCATTTAGAATAATCAAATCTATGTCAGGATTTTGCTGCAGGTAAATCTGAATATCACTTAGCTTGTGTCTTAAGCTTCTTGTATTAGCATACATGAGTGTTAAATTTGTTGTTTGTTTGAAAGATTAGCAATCATCGAAGTTGTAGTCGGTGCTCGTTCTGGCGATCAATATTCTGCGCTGAAGCTCCGGACACTCTACCGAGTCAGCTCTGTGAGAATTATCAGCATTATTATTGTTACCAATACAGTTCGAGCACTTCTCAATCGTGCTTTTGGAGTCCTTTAGGTCATGCTTTTGTTTTTTGTTTTTTATATTACCTCCATTCCCTACTACTCTCTCCATCACTCTTTCTTCGTCCCACAACGCTCGTGCGATCTGCATTCACATTACGTTGCTTGGACCTTTGTGCCACCCAGACAATGTTTAACAATCAGCAAGGTGTTTGAAGTGATACTCAACAGAGCATTAAACGCCCACATTGAGGAAAATGAGTTGATGCCGAATTGCCAATTTGTTTTTTGTGCCAGGCATTCGACTATACATGCAATAACGAAAGTAACCTCAGACATCTGTTGGAAACTAAATGATTGACAATGTGTTGGAGCATGTCTCATTGATATGGAGAAAGCCTTTGATACGGTATGGTTAGATGGACTAATTTTTAAACTCCTTCAGGACAAGTTCCCCAGACACCTTGTCGCCATGATGTGTAATGTGTTATACGGGAAATCGTTTGTTGTAACTGATGGAAATCTGACAACAATGCGTGAGTTCCAGGGGTTGAATGGTCTACAGCAGGGAACAGTTACTGCGCCTCTGCTCTTCTCAATCTTCATTCGCAAGCTATTGAACGGCTTTGATTTTAACGTCTCGTCAACGCGATCATTGGTAGCGTTTGCTGATGATCTGATCATCTATACGGTAGACCGAAAAGCTACAATAGTTCAGAGCAATCTCCAAAAAATGTTCAATGATGTGCAGCTGTACACTGACAATTGGCGAATGAAAATCAATGTGCAGAAGTGTGAAACAATCTTGTTTCGGACAACGCTGCAGGGGGTCAGTCAAGACCTGAAACGTAATTGGAAAGATTTCCACATCATGGCTGGTGAGGATAGTCTTGAACGGGTTCCACATAAATCCTGTGTTCGATACCTCGGTGTTTATCTCGATCAGTATCTGTAGTATACTGAACATGTGAAAATCATGCTCAGTAAGGCACTTAAAGTAGTCATGGCCCTTCGAAAGCTCTTTCATTCCAGATACATTGACCAAAAGGTCAAAATTATCTGTTACAAGACACTGGTTAGACCAGTTTTGACATATGGATGTCAGATCTGGTACAACCAGAGTGCCAGTACTATGGAAAAATGAAGAGTTTTCGAAAGGAAATGTCCGTGCATGTACTGGTTTGTACAGAAAGCCTGAGACGGATTGGAAACATTATATATCGAATAGAAGAATTTATCAAACTGCTGAAGTGACTAGAGTCGATATTTTCATATTGAAACTTCTTCGGAATCATATCGCAAGATCTGTGACTGTGAGTGAAAACCCTTGGATTTCACAGCCGTTCCACCCTACAGACGGGTATATAGCGACTTGCCTCGCTACTGGCTTCATTCCTCCAGAAGCATTCGTGTATTTGGACATGAATCGATATGTTTTTGATTCTGACGGCGTCCCAGTCATATATCAGATATACCGACAGGCCACCGATAAGAAGATAAAATATCCTCCGAACTTGAGTTCACGAGACCAACAATTCCAATGGAGATACTCATTTGCTAGATTCGTTGAGGCTGATCGAGTTGGGACGGGGCAATCTAGGTATTGGTGGCTGAATGACAATGTCTAAATTATTCGTGTTTATTTTCAGTTTTGGTGTTTTTCTCTCAGGGTTTGGTAGATGATCCAATTCAAAATGTGTTCCAATCAGGGCAAGTTTATCCAATCCTTCACAAATAATCCTGTTTCCATTTCTATCCGGAGTCGTACTATCAATTTCGATACCAGCCCTATCGAGAAGATTTATCTCATCACTAGTGACTTCAAGATTCGATACCTTCACTCGAGACTTCTTGCGGAATATGCTATTCACTTTCGCAAACACGCCATCCGGGTCCTGTGGGCTAATACCCCTCAATTTTCCGCCCATTGATTGCTGACCTCACTCCTGAAGTATGACCGGATTAAGTTCCGGACATTCTTCAGATGTAATTTCAACAAAGACAACGAGGGATGGTTGTAGTCCAAAAATCGTCGATAAATATTGTTGACGCGTGTGAGAAGAAGGCTTTTCAATCTTTTCAACCTTGCGATGATTGGCGTTTCATATCCTTCCATATTGTTTCGAAGTTTAATCTTGGGAACAACTTTCTCAATCGTTTCCAACGTCAGCTTCTCTAACTTCGACAAATAGACATCTATTTCATCGTTAGTTAGATTCCTGTCATTAGGAACCATTGAACAAGAGTTGCGACCATCAGAAGGGGGACATTGCTTCTGGTACTCGCGACTAAATTTCTTTTGAAACTTTCCCCAGTCTGTTTTTTTGAAATTCAACCGATGATTTTCATGTTGAACTGGAATGAGGAAGAAATCATCCCTGTGATGATTGATTTCCATTACGATTGCGTTATGGTCGCTATCATAAGGAAGCACCTGCAGTTTCCGTTGAGGACTATTAAAGCTGAATTCAAGTCTTGCGTCAGCAATGAAAAGGTCCAAATATGAATTTGTCCTAGGGTATGTTGGGAACTCCGACCCATATAGATTACACCTGTATTCAATTTGGTTCTCTATTATCCACGATTTCAGGAATACACCTCTTGGATTATTGGTGGCGTTCAGCCATGATATATGCTTGGCGTTCAGGTCACCAGCAAGAATATATTAGCTATGCAGCCTGTTCAATTCGAGTATTTCGAACAAGGAATTGAGTTCCTCCTTGAGCTTGAGAACAGTTCCACCAGTTGCATAGGCAGAGATAACGAATGGGTTATCCCCACCTGGCAGTGAGATTTTGATAACGGACACTTCAAGAGATTCAAAGCTTTTGAATTCGACTTTTTCAATATTTTGGAAACGATAGGGTCTTCGTACCAATATCCCGGTGCCACCTCCCCCATCACCTATTACCCTATCGTTTCTTACGAATTCGAAATCCTTGAATGTCATGGAGTGCCATGAATTGAGGTGGGTTTCGGTTAGAAGCAGGATGTCAGGCTTTTGTCTGGCAATGAATTCAAGGAGATAATCACGCCGATGTATAGTAACAATGGAATTGACGTTGATCGAGATGAGACGAATCCTATCCCGTGTATTTGGACATGAATGGATATGTTTTTGATTCTGACGGCGTCCCAGTCATATATCACATATATCGACGGGCCACCGATAAGAAGATAAAATATCCTCCGAACTTGAGTTCACGAGACCAACAATTCCAATGGAGATACTCATTTGCTAGATTCGTTGAGGCTGATCGAGTTGAGACGGGGCAATCTAGGTATTGGTGGCTGAATGACAATGTCTAAATTATTCGTGTTTATTTTCAGTTTTGGTGTTTTTCGTTATTTAGTTTTTGAGTTTCAGCTCATTATTGCTACATTTAGTGTTATTGTTTATTTTTGTTAAAAATTAGGGATAGGTTAGGTTTATATTATGTTTATTATATTAGGTTAGAGATAAGGTAAAACGCTTAGGTTAGGAACATAGTTATAGATTTTTTTAGTATAAGATAAAGTTTTTGATTGCATTTATTAGAATTAAGTTAAAACACATTAGGTGTAGGATCAAAGTTCACTGTAGTGTTAAGATGATAAATAATTTTAGGATAGTGTTGGTTGGTTTTTTCTCCTTTTTCTAATTGAATTCTAAAAATATGTAATAATCCTAATTAATTGAATTTGCTATAGTTTTTTTTGATGAAATGTGTTAATGATAACGTATAAATTTAGAGAGCCATTTGAGCCATTAAGTTTTGTATTGATATCGTTTGGAATTTGCTTTATATTCTTTTAAAATTTATAACGATCAGTATTAAATAAAGCGCTTTTGACTTTGACTTTGACGAATCCTATCCATGGGAATGTGACTGAATGACAAATTATTTTGAGGCATTTGAAACCCCTAGACGATGAAAAACAAGATTAATTTTTGTATCTTGCTTATCGATTCTTTCCGATGGCGAATCAAGTTGCTGTAAAATTTTGAGAAGCAGCTCATTATTGCCACTTACATTATTTACACTATTTTCCGCATTTTCTGCTGGTCCTCTAGCGGCTTGTGCAAATGATACTCCGGGCTTGACGAAGTTCGGAGCTAAGACACTGCGGTGTATTTGTGTTTGCTTTGGGGCAGATTTCACTCTTGCATCCTGATATCGGGAGCATCCTCGATATGATGCCGGGTGACCAAACACACCGCAGTTCACACAATATAACTTCTCTTTTGGCTCCGTCTGAGCCAATTTGCACTCACCGGGAGCATGCACGTCTTTGCATTTAACGCATCGATAATGCATGGCGCAGTTGGCAGCCGAATGCCCAAATCTTATTAACACTGAGTCACTTTTGCTCTCCTTCATATTTTGATGTTTTGTGATTGTAGTTTTGACACTTAAACACCTCGTTACGTTAAAGTCTCCCTTCACAAAATATCTTCTTAACAATCCCATTATTGGGGCTAATTGCCTCCTTAAGCTATTTATGTGTGTCAATATATTTAACATTGGATTTCGATTTTGCAAAATGGAAATTTTAGTGCAAAATATAATATATTTCAGGAAGGTTTTGCAAAGGTGAAATCAATTATAATCAGCACACTTCGTTTAAATTCTAGTTTTACTATTTGTAAAGTAAAATAGCCTCACGTTATTTTTTTATCATGTATCCATTTCATTTGTTTTACTCAGATCAATGCGACCTCCCAACAATTTCATTAGATTTGTATTCAAGATGAGATTTCTTCGAAGAAACACTTTCAAACTAGCTCCTCGATCCACATCTTCGAAAAACGTTTTCTTTTGTGCAATCAATTTAGCTTTCAATATTTCCAATGTGTTATCTTCATGCGAAAGCTGGATATGCTAGATGCAATGAAAAGTATTATATGAATTAAGATCAAAAGTAATATTTTATTTACGATGTCAGCATTGTGCTTTCTAATTCTAGATGTTCGTTTCGCGGAATATGTTGCCTTCTCCTTTCTCGTCTTCTTTGCAGGTTTCCTTTTGCTCGCTTCATCCAGCCTTTTCGATTTTCTGGCTGCTATTGTTCTTTTTGTGTTGGTCATCATCAAGAAAGATTAGTATACCCGTGTGCAAAAAGCTCTCTAAATTTCTTTTAAATTCCTACAAACTCACATCAGAACACTCGTCAAAATACACAAAACGTTTAGTTAAGGTATACAGGAACGTCACTCAGGATGAATGAGTGAAGTACGTATTCATCGATTGCTCGGACAATTGCAGGCGAGCGTCAAATACATTTGCAAAGAAAACTGTAGTAGATGCATATGAGTTTGAGTAGGGAACGCCAGATTATAAAGTATTTTCCGCATCCTAATTACAAATTCCATTACACAACTCTTAAATATTAATGTGTTGTAATGTTTACATAAACTGTTAAAGTTGATGCATGTACGAGTACATGTCCTTATGCTACTTCAAATATTTTAATATTCTATTCATTCTGTCGACGGTATAAAATGATTTTAAATGAAGGGTAATATGTTCTGTTGTTAAGGTCCACTTGGTCATTGTTAAGAGTTTGGTCAATTCATCATGGAGACGCAACGGTCATATAATACACCCTCTAATGACTTTTGAAAAGCTTTAAAAAACCTATGGAGATACATATTTACTTGTCTGTACGGCTATGGGTTGTTTATGCATTCTCTGATGATTTTATCCCTTCTCACAGATTGTGTAGCATCTCCATGTGATAGCAAGAGAAAGGATTTTTTTAATGATTAACTGCCTTGAGAGTCTTATTAAAACTAGATTACACATGTCGGTACATCTGTATCCATTTGTTTCAACAGGTTTTTAGGGGATTGTAATAAAAACCAAAACTCCATTAGTCTGTATGTCACAGCAGATTCTCTCCAAAACTATAGAAGTAGCGGTCACAAAAATTTATCGAAAATTCAGAAATAATTCCCTGACAAATATTTTTGGGCAACAGAATTTCTGAATACTTTAAGGGTAGTCGAGTGCAGTGCCATATGGAAGACCTCAATAAAAACTTTCAAAACAAGTTGTAGAATTGTTTTTGTAATTTTCTTTAAATTAGTGTGAATTAAAAACAAGTTGAAGTAGCAGGGGAAAGCTTCTGCCAGGGTTTTGTGAAACAACGAGTAATCAAATAATATGTTCTGCATATCTAAACTTCACTAATTTAGAGATTGCATAAATTTCGTTCAAAAAATTAAATGCTGTTTATTATGGCTGCCATTTTGTTTCAAGTTTTTGACCTCGTCATTTGATTAGTCGTGATCAGTGTTTTACACCATTTCTAACATTTTTATCGAAATTCCTACAAATTTGTAGTGTCTATGTCTGTTGCAAACGTGTATTTCCCTAGTATCACATGTGAATGAAGTAGTAATTGTTAAATATTCAATCGGCTGTAACTTAGCTGTTTATAGTTCGATTATTGTGAAATTTTCAGGACATATACAATTGCTATCAGAAACCTTAAATTGTAGCTTTTGGGAAATTTAACCCTCCCATTCCAATTTTAGAGGCAAAAATGTAAAATTTATAAAATGTACTATTATAAACAAAATGCATCGAATTGTGACATCTAAAGTATTTTTTGTCCCTGTGCTTCTAAAGTCTAACCTCTAAAATTTTTTCTGATTTTTTAAGGCCAAAGGTGTCCGATCGCGAGGGGGGTGACCAAATATTTTTGTACATTTCCACTCCCCCTGCACCCCTTGAAGCAAAACCTGTCATTTTAAGACCTGTTTTGAAAAGTTCTTATTAGGGCCCTTCATTTGATACCCATAGTACCTACATACGATGAAATTTTTTTTCCAAATGGCAGCCACGATGAAGATTGACAGATCACATGATGAAGAAGTCAATAATAGACGATCTTCGGCGAAAGGTAGGCTCTTTCGGGGCAATCAGTTTGAGATCCATATATAATTGAACCCAGTTGGAGATAGCTGTTCCATACCCATTAGATACGATATTTCCCCATGAGGGATGCTTCGCATTGAAATCACCTCCCATGGCATAGAAATCAAGTTTTTTGCAAAGAGTAAGCACTGTTTCCAAGTCGTCAATGCATTCCCTCACCGAGTATCCATGGATCACCACGAACGGAAAGGTGCACCCTCCCAGCATGGAGGTTATTATGTCTGTTTCAATACATGTCAGACTTGGAAGGCAGTGCCTTTGGACTTTCAGGTGGTCTCTGGATCATCACACCTGATGATTTTGTATTTTCCCAGATGCACTCTGCGTCTTTCTTTGAGTCTTGTTTCCGACATAAACAAGAAGTCTGGTCTATGGGCGTTCAAGTATTCTTGAACGATATTTCTTTTATAGCGTGGAGCTGGTGAACATATGTTGATGATGGAGAGTTTGATGGGACTCAGCACGACGGAAAATTCTAAAAACACAGCTTTTTCCTAACTAGGACTAGTAAGTTTTTCATAGTGGGGGGTAAAAGAGTCCACTTTTCGAATGAGTGTCAAAAACTGTAGGCAGTCAGTGCTCAAACCCGTATTTATATATATGGTATAGGCTGAAGTGCAGGCTGCTTCTTTGCACCTTGCAAAAGGCTAGAGTACGAGATCCCTTCACGTACAGTATTTTTTATAGAGGCGGTGATGAAATCCCTCGTTTCTTCTGTTTTTCTTTCGGAGGTTCTTCCTTCTCTCTACAACTGCTTTTGCTTTAGGACAACCTCTGAAACTCGCAGGATGCCCCTTAGCATTACAGTTAACACAGATGATCTCGTCTTTTTCACGTCCTTCGGGATCGGACATTCAATGGACTTATGCTGCTTGTCGCCTTTTTCGCATCTAACTTCAAGTCCGCAGTTACAATTCCCGTGGCCAAATCTTTGATAGTTGAAGCACTAGGAAGTGCAGACGCTCCCATTGTATTTTATGATACAAAGGGAACTTTATGTCCATTGCTTTCTTCACTCCAAAGTCCGGTTTGAACTGGATTAAAAAGGATGGAACGATCCTTTTTTCCCTCTTAGAGGTTATAGTGGAGAAGCTTTTTGCTGAAAGGATATCTTCTCCAAGATGTTCCTTCAGCTCGGCCACGACATCGTTTTCGTCGTATAATCCTCAGCCGTATTAGGGTGCAGCAAAGTTCGTGAGGAGCTCTTCACTGTCAAGTTGAACTCAGGCTCTTTTTCAGAGTTTAGTGCTCATGCCCTTTTGACGCTATCCCTGAAAGTCTTCAGAACAAGCCTTTAGCACACTATAGGAGGCACCCTCTCTTTTTCGGTAGCAGCCATGCGTGGTTCCTATGGCTTCGATTTCGCTTTATTTCTCTTAAGGCCCGGCCTTCCACCCGGCTTGGGTATGGTCCCCGAGAAACTAGCGCAAGCTATTTTCGCCACATTTTTGAGCT
Source organism: Odontomyia ornata (assembly GCA_963969285.1). Taxonomy (NCBI): domain Eukaryota; kingdom Metazoa; phylum Arthropoda; class Insecta; order Diptera; family Stratiomyidae; genus Odontomyia; species Odontomyia ornata. The sequence continues at coordinate 164,576,918 of OZ017741.1, forward strand.
AGGGAAAATCCCACTCGCGCATTTCAAGGGTCTTTCATACCTTTGATTAAGCCTCCTGCGTCGGAGACCCTATCGGTCTGTTTCTGGCTTCCGACTTTACGATAGCCTCCACCTTGTCACCACTGTCCGGGGAACTTCCACCCTCGTCTATCTCCATGTCACTGGAGACTTCTGGCACTTGTAGTTGCATCTTGCAACTAGCAGGCAAGTCGAGAATAAACTCCTTCTTTGTGCCCCCAATTCCTCGCAGCAACGCTGCACGTTTTTTATCGCTTTCCGCATGAATCTAGATTTAGCGGCGGTGAGCTCTCCATATTCGTTACTTCCCCCATACCTACAGATTCCAAAACAGAATTTGGAATAGTGTCGCGGGAAAATAAATGAAAGTAAAAGCTGGGACCCTTTTTGTCAAGTAGTTGAAAGACTAAAAAGCAAAATAATTATATTATAAACAAAAATAATAACACTTAAAAAAGCCTTAATAATAATCTTTTCTTTTCTTCAATTTCTCCCATTCCAATTCAACTCCTTTTCTCCACTCCTGTCATTCCACTTGTCTTCCTACTCGTACTCGCACTACGCGCCTCGCCTAGGCTTTGTAACTCCTTTTCACCTTCCAAAATTTAAAAAAAAAAAAATTCATTCAAAATTCCTCCGAAATTCCAATATCTTCCAAATTTCAATATTCATAAAAAAACTTCTGAAATTCTTTTGCTGCTCGATCCGTGCTGCCTCCGAAGCGACATGACCACAGCTGCCAATCCTATTTATATAAATTCTCTACTTTTTTCAACTTATTTTCTCCGATTTAGTCAATTCAATTTCAAGCGTTTCAACTGAATCTCTTAAAATCACGGAAGATAGGTAAATGATGCGTTTGGGTTTACTTGACTAAATTGTAATGGCCTTACATGTGATTCTGCATTTTACTTTATCTTTTACTTCAAAATGCGTAGTGCTTCCTATTCTCATGCGATTGCTATCGTTGTTCGAAGCGAAAATTGACAGTGAATTCTACTAAAGGCTTTCAACAGGCTCAGGATAATTGATTTCGGCAAATTTACAATATTCCTCCACAAGTATTATCTGCATATAGCTGACAATATGAGATATCGTTACACCAAACAGAGCACGATCTTATTAAACTCGACCATGTGAAAGATATAACAGAACACAAACAATATGCTAATGCCGTTGTACAGCTCAGCTATTGTTTTGCCAATTATTATAATCCGCCAGACCTACCTTTCATATGATAATCGCAAATTGCGTTCAGCCTTGTCGTCAGAAAACGCATTGGAAATATGATAAGCGTGCTGAAGGTCTCACCAAGCGCAGAAACCTCTGCAAGTCTAGATCCGTTGTTGTGCGAGTACTTCGCCCTATCGCATCCTCGCGGTTCGTCCAGGAGGAATCTGAGAGGCGTAATCACACCGCACAATGGCATTACCTTGTAATCTTTACGCAGATACTCTATTCTCCTATCTCTATCTGCTGCTTTGGCAGCATCTTTGCTAGTGCTACATATTATTTCGCATTTATTAAACTCTTTTGTTGAAGCAGTTCTTGTGCTGCAGCCTGCGGCCCCTGCAGGCGAATCCAAGTGTGTAGCGCAGTTTCTTCTTCTCATAACAATGCCTAAGTGGCCAGTGTCTAATCTGGAGGGCAAACAAGAAAAGTTGCAGCTTAGATTGGCTGCATCCTCAATACCGTTGTTGGTGGTGACCAGTTGCATCTTAAATCGCAGTCTTGTTGGCGAGCTGCTGGATGACTGGCTTTTGTGCCATCATAATGAGCATGTGACCACGGCCGCACATTATTGCCTGCAAAATCTATGGAAAATGATGATAGGATCAATTTTTGCAACTGGCTACCGCTAAGCAGTTGTACAGTTGGTTTTAAGCGGTCACTGAAAATTAATTTTCAGTTGAAGCCCCCATATTGGAAATAAAGGTTATATTTATTGTCGAGACAGCCTCGTATTGTATCTCGATTTATCTCGCTTGCAGATACGAAATGCCGGTAGCCACCGATCTCGATAAAATATGAGTTTTGATATTGATTTTCGCGACGGTCTTGTGTGTAAATTTCAGCGCATCTTCAGGAATAGTTTATCGAAGATCACTGCTCGTAAAGAAACATGTTCATAAGGTTTCTCTTGGGAATGTTTCCCACTCTTAATATAATTCTCCAGGTATTTGATTCATGCCAAAAAAGCGCTCTTTTATCCAACTTTCTTTCCATACAATTCAACTGGTGGATTAAATCACCGTTGAAGATCGTTTCCAACTATTTGAATTCTAATTCCAGCCAAATAATTATCATGTCAGCATTTACCTAAACATCACCATTACTGAAGTCTGCATGGCAGTCCATCACAAGCCATCCCAATCGCCCACCTGTTTCACACTCCTACATACTAGAAATACTTTCCTGCTTAACATAAGCCCGCGGTAATGCAATTATGCAATAACTGTTGTTCTCTGCACTGTCGTTTGTCCGTGTTGCAGGTTGTTAAAATGTTTTGTGTTTTATGTTTAATTTCTGGTATTTTTTCTGGTGCTTGTTAGTGCGGAAGACCAAGTCCATCCAATGTGTAAAATTAAACAACACATTACAACTTGGGTCCAAAGTACCGGCGACAACCACTGCGACCTCGTTTGCGGTCAACTTGGAGCGGTTCCGTGAAAATGGTTGCGGATGACCAAGCGACCAATCTTTGTGCGATTGCAGAAGAATTTGCTGAAATCACAGGGAAGTGTAGATGCCTAATTTGGAAGCGCTAGGTGTTGTGCAGATTGGATACTGAAGTATGCATTGAGTTTGTTCAATGCTTCGATAATTTTGAATTTAATTGGACTCCGTACGTTGGAGTGTTGGAAATATTCAAAGTATCTTCGCAGTTGACAAGGCCAGTGAAATATTAAGTACCACGAGTTGTCTATATAATTCTTTAAGGCATGCAGTTTTATTTGTCTGATTATCTATAAGTTACGAGCGAAGCTTTTTACTTGCTTAGACATTATAAAAGAATATATCTCAAATACAATTCAAATTGATTTCCACAATTCACAAAATAAATCTTAAGACGGCCCATGAAAATCACTAGAATTAAGTTATGGAGAACTAACAATACTCCAAACTTAATGCTATCAGAAAAATCAATTGCTTCTTTCAATAATTTTCAGATTTCAATGTTGCAGTGTACACAATCGCGATACAAAATCAATTGGCTATTCTACTAAAACAAAATAATACATAATAACTTATTTGCAAGAACTTCTGCTCTAGGCAAAGTTTATTTCTCAAGCGTTGTTAAATTTTTAATATTTCAATGAGAATAAGCCAAAACGATAACTTTTAGTCAATATTACTATGATTATTTTTCTTTTACCATTAATTGGAACATGTTAACTAATAGGTAGGTGTATACTCCAACCAAGCATTTTTTGCAATCAGCTTATGAAATATTAACCACCATTTTTATCTTGTTACAAATACATCTGAACGTAGTTTAATATCATGACCGATGTATGTTTAAATTAATGGCAATTTGTAAATTCACTAATTTCCTACTTAAAATTGTTGCCATTGTTACACCCACTTATTATGCCACGAGAGCCACTATGGCCCTCAGGGAAATTGGGGTGCTCCAGCGGGGCTTATGGACCCGGTTTAGCTCGTCCGGAGACGGGCGTGGGGCGCCACTCGCTTGTCCCTCAAGGCCCCAATAAGCCGCCAAGCGAGAATGCGGCTTGCCGGAATAATCACCGTCGCGATTCGGCCGAATCCTAAATATCGAAGCACACACGGACTATCACTCAAACCCTACACCTGCACAACCGTACCCCTATACACCTTCCTATCACTAACCCTCGCCGGGACCACTACACCAACCCCGAACACTTTGATTCTAGATATCACTAATTTCACTCTGTTAAATTGCACTTTTACATCGACTTGCCACTCAAGCCGCACCCGTCACAACCTGCAATCTGAAAAAAAACTCTTTACCTTTCTTGCTCTAAAAGCGTGAATTTCCTCTAAAAGCGTAAATTTTTTTTTTATGAAATACGACTGGGTAAAATTTCCAAAACATGTAATACAATTCGCAAATTCTATACAATTAAACATCTGATTCACGGTAAAACTAAAAAGAACTTACTTCTACTGAGTACCTACGAGGGGCCCCTTCGATGGTTGCATCCGTTGGTGCACTTTATTATTATTTCTCCCACGTCTGGGCTTTGCTTGTCGCTTCGACTTTACTATTGCTTCCTTCCGCAACTAATGCTTCTCGTCGCTTCGCACTTCGAATTTCCTCCTTACTTCAAATTTCCTCCGCACTTCAAATTTCCTCCGCACTTGTTGCTACTTCTCGAATTCTGGTTTGTCGCACACGATAAGAAAGGAAAAAGAGGAGGCGCGTCATTCTTCGCACGCTTTGATAGCCTCCTCCTAACGGCCAATGTTCCGCTCTTCGGTCATCCACCTCTTCAGCGTGGTAATTCTTTCTGCCGCCACTTGGTTTCCGCTCCCCTCTGGTGGTGAGCATTCCAAGTGCGGCGGAATTAGCTGAACTTAATTCACTGACAGTTTGACCTGTCAGTGGTATTTGTTTACTTTTGAGATTTGGATAAAATATTCAGCCTTCATTTGAATCATTACTTGAATCATCAACGTTAGGATCTGTATTCGTCGGTTTGAATAATGTTTTATCTTGAACTTCGGCCTTATTATTTAATTGCATGTCATTCATTCGGTGATACTGTGGCTTCAGCGATGTGCCTGGTTCCGAATAGTTTAAGTGATCGTACTAGCCTGGTTCTCTTAAACCTTCCTTTTGCTTTATTTCGTCATATACGTGCTCTTCTTTGGTCATTTCGTCTATACTGTGATACACGTTTGGATTAGTTAAATCTGCATTATATTTCTTCATACTAGTTGCTGTGTTAAAGTTTATTGAATACGTATCAGTACAATTGTGAGCGTTTGAATCATCATCATAGTTTGAAGGTGATGGTTGTCCATATAGATTGTTCATCTTTGGATGTAAATTATTTAGCAGTCGTGTGTTGTCCGCTGGTGGTTGCATTCCCTAGCCAGGATTATCGAAATTATCCCGTTCTGGATATGATTGCGGATTAGCCGTATATGCAACATGAGCTATTTCTGTTTTTAAATTCGATACTCTACGCCGGTAGTAGAAAAGCGCGGCAGCAAATATTCCAATCAGTACCAAGGCCGCTACAATACCAAATGCCAGACCAGCTTGATTCGTTGAATTGTCAATAACAGCAACACGCTCAACAATTAATGGAATGTCACAGTTATCTCCAGTTTTTCCATGATGACATATGCATCCCAGGGCCACAAGACATACGAAATTTTGAGATGGACAAGCACATGCTTCCATACACTGATTTCCAAAGAATCCATCTGGGCAAACTTGATCACATTTTTCACCCATCCATCCGGCTTTGCACGAACATGAACCATTTTCCGGGTGACACGCTCCATGGAGACATTGACATTTTTCTTTACAATCTTTTCCATAATGTTGTTCATCGCACGGTCGATCGCATTTTACATTCTTCCAACCAGGAGTACAGAAACATTGACCAGTTTCCGGCGAACATTTAGCTCCATTTTTACAATCACACTTTTGATTGCATTCGACTCCATACGTTCCTTCTGGACATGCTTCCGTGCAGTATTTACCGCGCAACCAGCATCGCAATAACATTCACCGCTAACTGGTGAGCATTTCGCATTATTTTTACATTCGCAAGCTAGATCACAATTCTTTCCATATTTCAGACAAGTGCACGGTCGATTGCACTGCTCGCCACTCCAACCAGGTTTACAATGACATTAACCAGTCCAAGGATCGCAAAGTTTGGTGTTATGCATGTCACAATCACATATTTTGCTACAATTCAATCCGTATTTGTTGATATCACATTTTCTCTTTTCGCATAGTCGTCCTTCCCAGCCCGCTGAGCATAAACATTCGCCAGTAGAAGGATTGCATTTCGAATTGTTTTTACATTTACACTTTTGGGAACAGTTTTGGCCAAATGTATTTGGCGGGCAAGGAATCGAACACGTTTCTCGAGTGAAACCAGGGAAACATTCACATTCACCAGTTATATGATCACAGTTTCCATTTGAGCAGTCACAAGTTTGGTTGCAGCCCAAACCATACGTATTAGCAGGACAGCGATTGGCACATACTGAGCCTATCCAACCCGGTTGGCAGTAACACTTTCCACTTATAGAATCACATGTACCATCATTCTGGCAGTTGCACTCTTGTTTACATTCGGAACCATGCTTTCCACATGGGCATTCATTTTCGCACCTTTCAATGCCATTTAACAGTCGCTAATCAACCTTGAAATTACCTCGCAGCACTAAACGATAACATTCCATTTTCAACCATGCGTTGATTCGGCCCTTCGCTCGATGACAATTATGTTTGCTTAAAACTACAAATAATCGTATTTAAACTACTATTATGAATACAATTTGGAGTGGTAAACAAACCCTAGTCGAGTGCGGCTTAGCTCTCTGAATATACCGAGTCACGCGAATGCTACGATAGTGTTCGGGATGAGGTAATACTGGTGCCCTTCTGTTTTATCCGTAACACCATTTCATTTTGACACTACGAATATCTCTAATTTATCAAATCCGTAAACATGACCGTAGTAGTGTGGCCCCGTAAACATGATCATAGTACAAGCCCTTTCTGTTATTTTCGAGAAAATCTCAACAAAACGACCGAAGAGAACATACTGTTCCATAATCATTGAAACCACTAGAAATTCATGAAATACATTTCGATTCTTATAAAACTTTCAGAATATATAAATCTTCCAAATGAATATTTATGAATGAAATCTTACTGAGTTTAATGCTTGCGCTACAATTTTATATAAATTAAAACAAGTAAACGGTAATGATATGAACTTTAAAACAAGATGTAACGAGAAACCTTTATTAATCCAATTTAAGTGGCCACTATTTTGTCGCACTATTGCATGTTTCATTCAACCTACAGGGTCTTAAAATTATTGACGAAGTTCACCTTACCTGCAGGAGGAGCTCTTACCTCATGAATATATATTTTTTTAAATTAAATTTATTTGCGTTTTTCTTGAAAATTGGAGGAACATTGATTTGGAGAATTTGTAAATGGCGCGAAAATACCGAGATAACGAAAAATTTGAAATGACGACCTGGTCTTACTGAGATTTTTATGGTTTAGTGAAACTGAAAAAAGGTATTGGAGGATTAAGTGAAGATATAAAATTTTTGAAGACTTGTAGAAAATTAAAAATTGTGCCAAGGAGCCATATGGTGAAATTGAAGTCGCATTTGCCTGGAGTAGAAAAATACAAGCAGGAATTACAATGGAAACTGATCACCGACAGCATAAACCGTCTCTACGCTAAATCATCAAAATTGCAACTGAGAGCATACAATGTCCACCTAAAGCTAACGGACCAAACAATAGGACGGAAAGGAACAATCGAGGAATGGCTAGACAAAGTACAAAGGGCGTTTGAATGCGGAAAAGATCGAAGAAGAAGAATTTTGAGCAAAAAACTACAACACCTAATAAATCAGCGAAACAGCATACCCCGACGAAGCGTAGATACAAACAAGTTGGATATACAGATCTACGCTCATGTCTGAAGGGTTTTGTACTCAACTTGCAAAATGCAGTAACCAGCAACGAATGAAATCAAGAAACATGTCAAAGACGATTTTATTGGAGGAAATGTGAAATTCCAGGATCATACTATTATTAAGAAAGTTGAAGGAATTTTGACTTCTGAGGTATTTGTTATTGTTATACCCATAAATATCTCCCTTGATAATTTTTTCAGATTTTTTAGATCACAGGGGTCCATTCGCAAGGGAGGAAACACATTTTTCATGTATTTCCCCCCTGTGCCCACATTGAAGCAAAAACTGTCAGTTTAAGAACTGTTTTGAAATCCCATAAAGAACTTTCATTTGATACTCATATCGGCAATGATTCATGGCCTATTTTTTCGAATCTTAGAATGGTTACAAAGCTGCTTCTTCGACTTGTTTAACCTATGAGTCTTAATTGGAGGTACTCATCTTTAGTCATTCATTAAATTGTATCAAGTGTTGAAAGCATGCACCTTAAACGTTGAAGTTGGGGACAAATAAATCAAAATTATTCAATCTTCGCACTTACAACAGCAATTTTTTGTTTGTTTTGCGATTACTGATACCACTGACTGAAACGGTTCTCAAAGATATTCATGATACCTATCATTCCTGAAATTGTCATGCAAATCCTAGCAAAGCTGTTGTGTCTAAGTCGGTAAAAAGCGCATATTGTTCCTAAGCCATATGTTTTCAAAGTAATACAGCGCATATTGTTCCATAGTAATACAAAAAATTCAAATCGCTATAACTTCAAAAGATCTATGAAATTAGTGCTTACTTTTTGATACATTCTGTAAAAAAGAAGAAAATTAAAAATTTGTTTGCAATTAAGTATCAATAATTTATTTTATTTTAGAAATGCACGACGCATTTCGTTGAACTAGTCAACATTATCAAATATCTGCCGATAGAAAATAAACAAGTAGTAAGGGAGGAAACAATAAAAGCCGTGAAAGCAACCAATTTTAATATCAGGAACAAAGAGTAAAGCGTTTTGAAGGAATTGAAGGAAAAGCTGATGTTCTACCTTAAAGCCGACAAGGCGAATAAGATTGTTGTAATGGACAAACCAAAATATGACCAACTGGTTTTCGAGAAGCTGAATAGTGGAGAATATCACGAATTGAGGAAAAACCCTTTGCCGGACTCAATCAAAAGAATGGAGAAAGCCCTGACGGATCGTCAGAAAGTGATACCTAGCAAAATTGCGTTAAGGGTGACAAATCCAGTACCTACTTCCGCGAATTAAACACCTGCCAAAGATCCACAAAGCAGGTAACGAGATGCGTGAAATCATAACCTGCCCCCACAAGCAAAATCGTGACATGGCTAGTGGAGGAATCCAAAAAATGTGAAAAACCTCCCAGCAACTACTCAGTGAAAAACAGAGGTGCATTGATCAAGAAGTTAATGGCGCCAAAGCGCATCGAAGCAGATGAAATGCTAGTATCTTTTGACGTGAAAGCACTTTTCCCAAGTATTCCAGTAAAGCAGGCGTTGGCTTTATTCGAGGATTAGCTAACTAGCCAGAGTGATTTCAAAACATCAAGGAAGCGAGTAAGATGTTTCTACGAATTGGCAACTCTTTGCATGTCAGAGACCTATTTTACCTTCAGAGGAAGATATTTCAAGCAAAAATCCGGCTTGGCAATGAGAAACCCATTGTCTCCCCTCTTGAGTGAAATTTTTAATGGGATGGGTAGAACAAAGAATAGCTGAAGAAGGTATCTTTTGAAGGTTATGGATCCGTTATGTTGACAACGTTCTCGCGATAGTGAAGAAGGAAAAATTGAAGAGTTATTAAAGAAAATCAATGAAATAAATTAAAATATCACCTTCACAATGGAAGTGGAGAGCAACAACGAAATACCTTTTCTAGACATTAAAATCATAAGAAATAATAATGTTTAAGAGTTTTATATTTCCAGGAAACCCACGAATACTCAGTGGACGATACCAGCCACAACACACCACTCGCATCAAACCAAGATGGCAACGTTCAACAGTTGGATATACCGAATGCTGACGACTCCGTTAACCAAACAGAGATACGAGCAAGAGAAGGCTTTTATTTAGAGTACAGCGACGATGAACGAATACAAGGAAAGCGAAATCTTTTCAATGCAAAGGAAAATGGAAACAAGACTAGAAGCGGCGTCACTAACCACTCTCCATGAACGAAACCGGAACCTAGAACAAAATCAAAAAGCAGCAATTACGTATTCTTTGGGAAGATTGGGAAAATCCTGAAGAAAGTCGACATAACAGCGGTAACCACGAGCCGGATATTCAAAATGGGATCCAGACTGGGTACACCGAAGGGTAGGAAGCAGAAGGATGAAAAATGTGGCATATATAAAATTACCTGCCAGCCATGCCAGATATCGTACATCGGACAAACTAAGCGATCAGTCAATACAAGGTTCAGTAAATATATCAAGGAAACAGAGAAACCAAAGTCAAGGAAAGCACCTGGTGAGACAGTTAAGTTCGCCGTCGCCAAGCATATTGTAGAAACTAATCACACAATCTCAATTGGGATGATCTAGAGGTAATACAAAATGTGAGCAACAATCGGAAATTGAACGTATATGAGAGCCTATGTATTATTCGACAACCGGAAAACGCACGGCTCAAGGAAGATGTGGGCAACGGATACTCAAGGATACTAGAGCTAATTAAATCTTAATAATATTTAAAATATAATAAACGAATTATAATAGCAGTAAAAAAAACAAAAACGCAATAAGGAAAAAGCAATAAATGATGCCTCTTAAGTAGGGATAATAAAATGTAAAAGGGATATAGGTTAAGTGATAGGTCTCAAAGACGAAAACAGGTAAAATGTAAGGGATATAAAAAGCAAATAATATTTGGAACTAAACCATACCAAAAAACACTGAAGAAGGAGGAACTTTTACCTCCGAAATATATATTTGTTTAAATTAAATTTATTTGCGTTTTTCTGGAAATTTGGAGGAACATTGATTTGGAGAATTTTTAAATGGCGCAAAAACATCGGGATAACAAAGAATTTATTAACGTTGTTCACCTTACCTACAGGTTTCAAGAAGATGCGATCCAAAATAAAGCGTTTGGTTTGACCGATGGCCAATATCGTAGGAAAACCGTACATTATATGAGTATTGAATGTCGTTAGAACTTGACTAAACATGCATTTAAGAGAAGCTTCATTTTGGGCTTACATAGAGTTCTAAATTTACTGAGAAAATATGAAATTTTAGATCTTACAATTATTAAAAAAATTATGCTGCATACTCGTAGAGAACTTCTTCATGATTGTTACAAGTAAAACTGCCTCCTTTTCAGCATCGAGCTGCTAGGCGGTATGTTTGGCTGGGACCAAATAATAAACAGATGGGAAAAAAATCCTTTCCGAGCTGAGGTCACCACTTTAGGTAATGTCTACTATGTAACGTAATTAACACGTTGATACATTTACTATTGAAAACTTCCAGTAGGTTTCCCACTTCGGAATGTTGTATGCGATCCACATCTTGAAAACCACTTCCAATCCAGTTCGTTTCCTGGATTGCCTGCATGTTTAATTTATATCTACTGGCCTATTGTAAAAGGTCCTTAAAAGCGCCAGGGTTGTTCAGTGATTTAAAATTCCAGCTACAAATGCTAAAGTCCTTTTTTCGATTGTGAGACCATTGCCAATTTATTCCGAGACTCTGTTGCAGGCTTTAAAAAGATGAAAGGTTTTCTAGGGGATAGGGAGCCAGCCCATTACCCATTCGACATTGCAGTGGCATGGTTATTATTCTTGATTCCGTTATCAGGCGCGGAAAACTCACCTTCATCCTCAAAGCCAAAAGCAAAGGATTCTCAATGTGGGCGAATAATGCTTTATTTGGTATCACTTCAAGCACCTTGCTAATATTAGGGAGCAAGCTGATTGAGTGACAGCCTTTAGGGCTCGAAGAGTCTTTTCCTTCTTCAAGATCGAAAATGCTCAACATATTGTTGAACAATATGCAATAATTCTTAGCAGTAACTTCAGGCAAATGTCGGGGAATTATATCTGGAACAGCGTAAATACCACATGATTTCTTGTTGTCTACCGTGCCAAATATGAAACACAAGTCTTCATAGCTGACAAAATAATCGATAAGATTCATGCTCAGTATGAGAGTCAGATGTCAGTTTTTTCACCCATTGATTGCTGACCTCATTTCTGAAGTATGAACGGATTAAGTTCCGGACATTCTTCAGGTGTAATTTCAACAAAGCCAACGAGGGATGATTGTAGTCCAAAAATCGCCAATAAATATTGTTGACGCATGTGAGAAGCAGGCTTTTCAATCTTTTCAACCTTGCGATGGTTGGTGTTTCATATCCTTCCATATTGTTTTGATGTTTAATTTTGGGAACTACTTTCTCAATCTTTTCCAATGTTAGCTTCTCTAACTTCAACAAACAGAGATCTATTTCATCGTTAGTTAGATTCTTGTCATTAAGAACCATTGAGCAAGCATTGCCATCATCAGAAGGAGGACTTTGGTTCTGGTAATCCCGATTAAACTTCTTTTGAAACTTTTCCAATCCGTTATTTTGAAATTCAACCGATGATTTTCGTGTTGAACTGGAATGAGGAAGACATCATCCCTTTGATGATTGATTTCCATTACGATTGCTATCGTGAGGAAGCACCTGCAGTTTCCGTTGAGGACTATTCAAGCTGCATTCAAGTCTTGCGTCAGCAATGCAGAGGTCCAAATATGAATTTGTCCTATGCTATTTTGGGAACTCAGACCCATATAACATAGATTGCACCTGTATTCAATTTGGTTCTCTGTTATTCACAATTTCAGATATACACCTCTGGCATTATTCTTGGCGCTTAGCCATGATGTATGCTTGGCATTCATTCCCGCAGGGAGAAAGCCGGTTGACAAGAACATTCTTGGAGGCTAGCATTCTTTGGGGAGTGCCGCCCCCACGGACCCGAGGATATGGGGGGTGCCGTGAGGTTCCCTCTTATTGTATCTGGATTACGCTTTGGACAACGAACTGGAATTGACGCTTTGGGCTGGCGGATGTGATGGTTTGGACCTAGTTGCTTTGCACAGTAGCGCCGAGGTGAAACTCGTGTGTGAACGGCTCCAATTCAACTATCATACCGTCTCCGTCCCGGTAAAACCTTGGCAGGCCTCGGAGTACGTTCGAAGTTCGCACCATTGGGTTGGTGGTGTAGGTTCGGTTGAGACGGACTCCCGATTAGCGCTGGTCTGGCTCTGAGCACTTGTCCCCATAAGGGCTTGTGCCAACCCTCGCATGGCCTCCCTGCTCTGCAAAGATAACCATGGGACCAAAAAGGCGACTACACATACGAACGGAGATAGCGGCTCCGAGGGGGGACCCAATAAAATGGAGCAAACAACTGAAACCACAAGCAAAAAGGACGCTAGCACGGAGAACCCTTTCAGGCAAAAACCGCTGTTGGCAAGAACACCGATAAAACAAGTCACCGATTGCGGGGGGAGGCAGCAAACCCCAGAAACACTGTTAAAGTCAACACCACAGGTTAAATCATCGGAGACAGACCACAGACGGACTAACGAACGAAAGAAGGCAGAGTGCGTTGTGCAACCTGGCATCATTGCAGCCTTTGGGCGCAGTAGAAGGACTATGCGCACCCCGGAGCACCCAGTGCAAGACGTACACAATCCGGATCAAGTTGCGACACCAACGGAGGCCAGTGTAAGACTGGGGGAGGGAGAAGTTTTGCCGTTGGCCGACGCCACTTCAAACGCGATCCAAGCGATAGAAGCAAAAGGGCTAGGAAACGGGGGCCTCTCCCAAGAGGTGGCGCCAAATAACACAATCACCCTTGACCGCGCCGAAGAGGAGCGGCTTACTCGGAAAGCGGGGAATATCGTCAAACAACTGAGGGCTGCCTGCGAAGTGCAGAAAAACATAGGCAAGAGTGTCAAGAATGGCATTCTTGAACTGGAGGAGCTTTTCGGCCGCATAACGCACTACAGGCGGAGGTGGCTTGCAACCGAAAAGCACCAAAAAGACACGCTCTCCCTCGAGGCATCAGTGGGTCCTAGCAGCAGCAAAAGAATGGCCGGTAGCCCAATTGAAGGCGACTGTGAGAAAAGGAGGAAGGATGAGACCAGAAACGAAGTTGACACTCCAGGCGAGGAGTTTCATGTGGTGCGAAACAAGGCAGCGAAAAAAGCGGCCAAAAAGCTACTCCTAGAAAAAAAAGACAAAGAGCTCAACCACGAAGAGAACAAGGAGCCCCCCGCTATACTGCAGAAAACAAAAAGCAAACCGCGGCACAAACCCTTGCGAGAGGCACTGCTTATTAAACCCACTAAGGGCCGAACCTACGCAGATGTCCTCCGTGAAATTAAAGGAGCGGTCAAGCCAGACGACACCAAAACTGCCATCAAGGCAGTTCGACCAACCCGGACCGGCGGCTTGCTGGTGGAATTCGGGCCAGAGGCCACAAACAAAGATGCATTCCGTGACGCGGTTCAAAAGGTTCTTGGAGATGCGGCAACGGTTGCCTCACTCAAACCAATGGCCACCCTGGAAATCAGGGACCTCGACTGCGTCACGGACAAAGCTGAAGTAGAGGATGCCATTAGGAGGGAGTTCCCCAGCTTAAGTGAAGTCAAGGCAAGATTGACGCGTGAAAACACAAGGGGGCAACGCATGGCTATTGTCGAACTAGCTGATAAAGACGCCCAGCAAATCCTGGCGAAGGGCAAAATTAAGATAGGTTGGGTGATCTGCAGGATACGGAGAAGAGCGATCCCTATCCGCTGCTTCAGATGCCTCGAATACGGACACACCGCGTATGGCTGTAGGGGACCCGACAGGAGATCTCTGTGCTACAAATGTGGTGAAACGGGGCACAAAAGGAAGGAGTGCACGAACGAGGCAAAATGCATTCTTTGCAAGGACGCTAAGCTAGCACCCGGCGACCTCAAACATGAGCCGGGGACAGGGAGATGCCGGGTTTTCAAGGAGGCCCTAACTAAAGCCAAATCGATACTCAAATGATCCGTATCCTGCAGGTCAATTTGCACCGAAGCACAAACGCCCAGGACCTACTTGAGCAGTTTGCGAGGGATAAGAAAGCTGACCTCCTGTTGCTGAGCGAGCAACATCATAACAAGGACTCGCAAGCGTGGTACCCTGACAAAACTGGTACCTCGGCCATCTGGGTTCGAGACAGCGCCCGCCTTCAGGTGCAGGGCCATGGACGCGGGGATGGTTTTGTGTGGGTGCGGTGTTCAGGGATAACATATTTCAGTGTTTATCTGACGCCTAACGAGGCAATGCGATCCTTTCGAACCAAACTCGATGCCCTGGAGGACGCTGTCTCGAACACAGAGGGTCACATGCTGGTCGGGGGAGACTTCAACGCTAGAGCCATCGAATGGGGTATGCCACAATCCGACCCAAGGGGAAAGCAAATATTGGACATGGCGGCCAGAACAGCGCTTTTTGTCCTAAATACTGGTAACACCCCTACTTTCCGCCGCTGGGGTTGCGTAGGAACCATACCCGATGTGACACTCGCTTCGGAGTCCCTGGTACCTAGAGTACACAACTGGCGAGTACTAGAGGACTACTCGGCTAGTGATCACCAGTATATAGCTGTTGAGATTCACGACGGTGCCACTCTGCGTGCATATGCCCAAACTTCAATCCTCGGATGGAGGACTGGGAGGATGGACGTCGAGAAGTTCACGGACGCGCTTACGGCAGGCGCACCGTTGCTGGGAGCTCCGCCAGGGAGTGGAGGGCCTACAGCCAAGGACTTGGTGAACTCAACTATGAGTACCATCATAGCTGCTTGCGAGTCTTCCATGCCCCGCCGGAGACCCCGACATGGTAAGCCTCCAGTATACTGGTGGTCAAACGAGATCGCCGAACAAAGAAGCGAGTGTCACAAACTTCGGCGAGAGGCCCAGCGGGCGCGAACACGGGAGGAGGCAGACACTAGGCTAGCAGCATACAGGTCCGGCAGGAAATATCTTCGCAGGCTTATTAACAAGAGCAAGGCCCGATGCTGGCAAGACCTCGTGGACGATGTAAATAGGGATCCGTGGGGCCTTGGCTACAAGCTGGTCATGGGAAAACTTGGTGCCCTACGGAAGCCTTGTATACATGACGCGGAAAAGATGGACGCGATAGTGCGGGGTCTCTTCCCCGCCCATCCCGTCCGTGTTGACGCTGTCCATGGTGAAACAGCAGTCGAGTGCCCACTCTTCACACAGCTGGAACTGGAGGAGGCAGTCCTCTCCCTGAAGGCAAGGAAGGCTCCAGGTCCAGATGGTGTTCCAGCTGAGGTTTTGCAGCTCGTCTATCACCATTGTCCTGACTTGCTGCTCAGCACATTCAACGCTTGCCTACGGGACGGGGTTTTCCCGGTACGATGGAAGGTGGCGAGGCTCGTGCTGATCAGCAAGGGGAAGGGAAATCCCGAATCGCCGTCTGCATACCGCCCGTTATGCATGCTAGACACGGCTGGGAAAGTGCTAGAGAAACTCATCAAGGGAAGACTCACTGACGCGATTCGTGCTGCTGGGGACCTATCTCCTCGGCAGTACGGCTTTAGAGCAGGACGTTCTACCATTGATGCGATTGCAGAGGTGGTGAACGCGGTCCAAAAGGCAGAGGCATGTAATCGCACCAAGCGACGGATCGTCCTGTTGGTGACACTCGACGTCAGGAATGCCTTCAACTCCGCTAGATGGGTGGATATTCTGGATACGCTGGAAAACTCTTTTCAAGTTCCAGAATATCTAATGCGGCTTTTGAGGAACTACCTAAAGGACCGAAGCCTGCTCTACGACACGACACAGGGCCAACGAAGGATGGCGGTTACATCGGGTGTTGCCCAGGGATCTATCCTTGGTCCGGACCTGTGGAACGTGTCTTACGACGGGCTACTGAGACTTGAGATGCCAGATGAGTCGCGCTTGGTCGGCTATGCGGATGATGTTGTGGCTCTGGTCGCCGGACGCACCGTTGAACAAGCGCAACTTAGGCTAGGTATGCTAATGCGCCGAGTGAGGGACTGGATGACTACTCGCGGGCTCAGTCTAGCACTGGAGAAAACCGAAGTGGTCATCTTGACAAAAAAGAGAATCCCTAGAGTAAGGATGATCAGTATTGGAGATATACAGATCGAATCGAAGCCAGCGGTGAAGTACCTGGGGCTACTGATCGACTCGAAGATGAGTTTCTCTGAGCAAATCAGGGCAACGGCTGAGAAGGCTGCTTCGGGAATATCGGCCCTGAGTCGACTTATGGCCAACGTAGGGGGACCCAGCCCATCAAGAAGACGCCTCTTGATGAGTGCTGTAGGGTCAGTGCTACTGTACGGAGCAGAGGTATGGGGCGACGCTCTCAGCAAGGAGGTATACCGAAAACGATTGGCACAGGTACAGAGAAGAGGAGCACTGAGAATTGCATCTTCGTATCCAACAGTCTCCGACTCGGCGGTGAGAGTGATTGCAGGCGTGATACCTGTCGCCCTCCTTGCTAGAGAGCGCCGCGCTATTTACCTGCGCCGAAACGAGGATGCGAGGGAGATGGTTGTCCGCGAGGAGAGACAACGCTCGCTCAACGATTGGCAGCAGTCTTGGAGGAATTGCACGAAGGGAAGGTGGACTGCGCGCCTCATCTCGGATGTGAGACCGCGGCTAAATCGAAAGCATGGTGAGACTGACTTCTATCTGACCCAGCTTTTGAGCGGGCACGGGTGTTTTCAGTCTTACCTGCACAAGATCGGCAAGTCACGGTCTCCCGATTGTCAGTTTTGCCCAGGAGAAGAGGACAATGCCTGTCACACATTTTTTGCGTGTACGAAATGGGCCAGGCTGCGAAGGGAACTCTACAGGGAGACGGGAGAGCTCACCCCGGATAATATAGTTGCGGTGATGCTCGAATCGGTTGACAAATGGAACCAGGTGGCACATTATGCTCGGGCAGTCCTAAAATATAAAAGGGACTCACAGCAGCTGGAGGCGCTGGGGCTGGGGGATCGCTCTTCTGGCAATTCCTCTTCCCCCCTCCCCTCCCGCTAGGAAAGGGACTCCCCAGCTTGAAGGCGCCCCACGGCGTAACAAAACGAGACCTGGCCCGAAGTAATGTGTCAAACGGTTCCAGGCTAGGTTCTCAGATTGACAGGGGAGGTGTTTAGTGGGTAGTCCAAAGGTATCCTCCATGGGAGTCCCACACTGCCAGTCTCGGCGGGCATAAATGCCTTCACCTCCCTACCACCAAAAAAAAAAAAAAAAAAAAAAAAAAAAAAAAAAATGCTTGGCATTCAGGTCACCAACACGAATATGAGAATCAATTCAATTCGAATATTTCAAACAAGGAATTGAGCTACTGCTGGAATGCGAGGACATTTTAACCAGTTGCATAGGCAGAAATAACCCAGAGGTTATCCACAACTGGCACTGATTTTTGATAACGGACACTTTAGGAAATTTGAAGTTTTTGAGTTCGAGTTTTTTAATATTTTGGAAAAATAGGGTCTTCTAACCGAAATCCCGGTGCCACTTCCCTCATTACTATTTACCGTATCTTTTCTTACGAATTCAAAATCCTTAAATGTCATGGAGTGCCCTGAATTGAGGTGAGTTTCAATGAGAAGCATGATGTCAGGCTTTTGCTTGACAATGAATTCAAGTAGATAGTAACGTCAATGTACTCGTAGGGTAACAATGGAGTTGGCGTTGATCGAGATGAGATGAAGCTTATCTATGGAAATTAGCTAGATGGCAAACTATTTTGAAGCATGTTGGCCTCAACGTTGTAAAACTAAGTTGATTTTTTGATCTTGCTTATTTATACTTTTTGAAAGAGATTGTATTGAATTAATATGTTTCAAAAGGTCCGTAAAGGACTGCAGTGATGTTCTGCTGCCTCGGCAGAAGAAGATGACAATATCAGCCGAGAATGCCCTCGTCTGGAGACGCGTGAATGCGCTGGCAGGCTAGCATTGCGGTGTCGTGGGGCGGGTTCATTTCCCCAGCACGAGGACCATCTACAAAAAAATTTCGCACTCACGAATTTGGTTGTTGTTCAAGAGGCGACCGAAGTCGCAAAAAGTGTAGATAACTACACCGAGGGAGATAGTACTTGTTCCGAGAACAAGTGGAACCTGAAAAGAAAGGCGGACTTGGGGTAACCTCGTCATTACCCGACGAGGCTCATGGCTCACAAATGAAAGAGGGGCAACCGGGTGGTGATGGAGCCCTTTCGCACCCACCCAACCGGAATTAAATCCATATTTTTGTTGCAGTGGCCAGGTATTCCTCTTCTGAGTGGAAAACTCATACAACTTGGCTTGTATAAACTTTCCCATCAGAAGGGGAGTACCCCGGTGACCAATTTATGCCATAGAATTATACAATTCGATTGCATAACGCTATGCCATAAAGAGGCACTCTGCTTGGGCCACTCAACCCGCGATGACACCTGAAACAAAGAAGGATTAGTTAAGTACCCGGCGGCTGGCTCATGTTTTTCGTGGGCAGCCTGCCACCGTACCGGGTCCTATACCCGGGCAAAGGGTATCGGAAAGAAAAGACCCATTCTCAAAAAATTTAGCACTTCATTTTTTTTCCTTATTTTATAATTATATTAATATTTTTATATTCAAAGTTTTAATTTATAAAATTCAAATAATTAAATTATCATTTTAATGTAAAATTTTTAAAATTTATGTATAAAAAGATTTATATAATATAATATTATATTATCATAAAAAAATTAGATAAAATTATATTAATATTTTTATATTCAAAGTTTTAATTTATAAAATTCAAATAATTAATTTATCATTTTAATGTAAAATTTTCTAAAATTTTTAAAATATATATGTAAAAAAAATTTATATAATATAATATTATATTATCATAAAAAAATTTAGATAAAATTATATTATGTAAAAATGTGCAAAAGAGAAAAAATATATATATAAATAATGAAATATAAGGGTACTCACCCAAACATCCTCGTCGGGTGCCCGCTGACGATGTGGGTGGTCCTGGAATGCAAATTTCTTTTCGTTATAGCTGCTTCTTGAATGCACAAATAGCAAGCCTCTCGGCTGCGTCCTAAAGCAGGCATTTACAACATTAAATGAATAGTTTGCCGGTTTTACGAGTTGATCCGTCTTAATAACTTCCTGGCGCTCTTGCTGTACGTTAAATGTTATTCTATCGATTATTTAAACAAGTCGTTTGTAGAAATTAGTCGTCTCGATTATTTTGACAAGTTGTTTAAAGTAAGGATTAGAGTAGGAAATCCATTGCGTATCCAGGCTTCCAAAATTTTAACAATAGTATTTACATAAGGGCCCAACACTGTTGTTGCAGACAAGCAGTCGACTGTTTTTGCATCGCAGAAAATAGTTCCACTCACTTCCAACCGTCAATCTGCGCCAAAGGCAAATAAGACTTATCACCTGAAGGCGAACACTCTGCTATCGCTGAACTACCCGAACCATAAACCGATCACTTCATGGGCACGGAATGCAAATCAGATTCGGTTAAATAATTCCGGCAATCTGCTTCGGTCTGTTAATAATATGGTGATAGCCCCCGCTAACACAGGAAGAGGTAAAAGTAATAAAACGGCAGTAATAACAACTGATCAAACAAATAGTGGTATACGGTCGAACGTAATAATGCAATCAATAGTTGCTTCAGGGAATTTATCTTTGGGATGGATGAAGATAATGACGAATAAATTCCCTTTACAGTATGTCCAAAAATTTTGTTCGACCATACGCGCCTTCGTCTCGCTTAAAAATACCGTGCATCTTGAGTTGATCTGGCTTCGCAAGTCCAGATTTCGTTAGCCACTGGCAAATGTTCTCTCGCTGATCACCTTGAAGCTGTAATACTTCACCGTATTCGGGACGCTCTATTACTGTGCCATTGCACGCAAATTCCCTTTTACATGCTCGCACAATTTTCTTCAGGTTATGTTCCGAGGAAAGGCCCGGCACCGTAGTTAGTGTTTTTCGACCATTTCTCTGCTGAATTCTTATGTGCGCAAGTCCGTCCTGTACCGTATCATCAGCACAATTGATTGCATCAGCAAAGGGGTCAAAGTTTTGCAAATTCTGGATGGACATACGATAAACCAATTTAACACCGGCAAGAATTAAAACTGCCAATCGAATATCGGGCACAACTTGTCAAATCCAGTTCGGAAATTAAACTCCTCGCGTGTACGACGACTAGGCTCGAAAGATCTCGTTTCCTCATTCACTTGATTCACTAAAATGGCAACAGTCAAATATCGAACAGATGGAAAAACTAACTACCGAATATTTCTTACATACATCAGACGGATCCATATCCCATATCGCTGGAATTTCAGTTTTTTGCCTTTAAAGGTTGAACCTGATCGGGATCCTTCCGCAGAAGGCAATCACCTTGGACGAGTTATGAGTGTCACAAATAATTATTCACACTATAGAATGAAACTTGACACTTTTCGAATGAGAAGAAGCTTTTTACTCGCCGAGACTTCACCTCCTCCTTCTTCACTTGGTTACCACACCTGCGCCCTGTCAAAATCTTAAATCGTCCCAGATCAATCTTAAATCGCCCCAGATCAATCTTAAATTGCTGCGTTCGTTTGTTTAGTTGATCTGGGACATTTTATGCCTGAATTTCCTTTAACCCTTTTCCGGCGCCGAATAATCGGGCAGTTTTAGTTGTGCGGAAGAAAAGAAAAAAAAACAATAAAAAAATAAAATAAGAGAAAAAATCTATAAATTGACATAAATAGAAATAGAATTTGAATTCTATGTAGATTGATCCCATAATTTAAAGGGAAAAAAGGAAGAGAGAAAAAAATAGTAAATTTAACTAACTGCCCGATTACTACAAGATTCAAGCTTTAGGTAAATTTTGAGAAGCAGCAAATTATTGCCACTTACTCGTACATTGTTTATTTTATTTACATTGTTGTCTGATGTTCCTCTAGCAACAAGTGCAAATGATACTCCGGGCTTGATGAAGTTGGAGCGTAACACACTGCCATGTGATTGGGTTTTTTTTAGGGGAAAATTTAACTTTTGCATTTTGATATCACGGGCATCCTCGATATGATGCTGAATGACCAAATATACTGCAGTTTACACAGTAAAATTGTTCTTTTGGCTCCATCTTAGCCAATTTACATTCACCGGGGCATGACTATCTTTACATTCAACGCACTGATAGTGCATGGCACAATTGGCAGCCAAATGACCGAATCTTTGGCATCTGTAACAATGGTTGACCTCAGTTTTTTGGTCTGTGTAAAAAACAAATACCTCACGACCTGTCGGTCCGTCTGTCCGTCCATCCGTCCGTCTGTCCGTGCGTCACAGCAAGTTACAAACTTTGTGAAAAGACGAGAACTGATGGTCTCTCAAAAGTTAAGGTCATACCAAAAATTTAAAATTTTTTAATATAATGATTGAGCAATTAAACATTTTTTAAATCAAAGGTATCATAGTCGTGTGGGAAAGGTTTTGATTAGGACTTTTAGAATCTGAAATAAAAAAGTCATTTTATGAATCAGGGGGTCCAGGGGAAGGCAAAACGTGCCAAAATTTGTGGCTGCCCCCTCGCGATTGGACACCTTTGACCCGAAAAATCTGAAAATTATCACGAATGTGGGACCTTATGAGTACAAGGGCAACAAATACCTCAGAAACTGAAATTCACTCAGCTTTGTTAATAATAGTATGATTTGTAGATTTTACATTTTTTCAAAACGGTACGTTTAAACTTTCTGAAATTTCACAATTATATAGACTGATATAAGATATTTCTGCTCACAAAATTTAATTCAGATCAAATTATAATTAACGTAGTTGTAGCCATTTCAATTGTATGGAATTACAACAACAATAACACGTGTTTATGGTTGATACAGATTTCAAGTTGACCTAGGCACTTTTATTTTGTTTCAATTTTCATGAAAATTTAAGGAATAGTATTTAACTTAAATATGTTCAATCGGCCGAGCATTCAGTGAAATCATTTAAGCTGGATCAAAATGGCGGCTGCATTGTGCTTTTGAGAGAAACTCTGCATCTTTTGCAGAAATTTGAACGATTTCATATCAAAGTATTGGATGAATAATTTAAGTTATCAATTCATGCTATTAGAAAACTTGTTTCTAACCCTAGGATGTTTACAAAGACCTTCTGGTAGGAGCACTCTCCTGCTTGCTCAACTTGTTTTAAGATACTCCCACTTCACAACTCTAAAGTTGAAATACCTTACCTATTGGAGGGCACTTAGACTGCTATTGTTTGAAATTTATACCAAGTAAAATGGTAATATTTTGCCTTCAATAATTTATTAATTTAGGATAGTCCTTGTAGCAAAATTTTTCATATTAATGAATTTGGCAGCTAGTGCTGCTTCCTGTAATATTTCAAGGAATATATTTCCCCACAGTCCAAGCCCTTCAACAGGATGTTTTGCTTTTTCTCCACCTTTAGCATGTATGTGAAGTGGAGAGGTATCACGCTATTTAGAACCTCTTTGACTAGCTTAACATTAGCCATTGTTTTTGTTTTAATTGTGAGTTTATCATCTGTTTGGCTGAATCATACCCCCTCCGCGTTGCCCAAAGACTTTAATCGGAGGATCTTTTTTACTTATCTTATTATTTTAATAGGAGAACCAGCAGATACACCAGTTGGTTTCATCTGCTTCTCCTTATTTTTAGATTTTAAACCCTCGATAAAGTAATCACTCGATCTCAGTATCCATATCATCATGCACTACAGCAAATACCGCATAATAATTTGGGGTACCGTTTATCCTCCCGCGCTTAATATGATAGCGGCATCATGGATAGTTGTCTTTTTCGGTTTTTGCGTGGCTACTTTATTTTCGCTCGTCTTATTTGTTATGGCTTCTTGTACTTTTTAGCTTTATCACTTTAGTTTTGCTGACACATGGAAATTTACCTATAATTTCCTCCAAATTTTGAATTCGCAGTTTCATCTCTTCAATTTCTTCGTTGACTCTTTCCAGTTCTTCACTTGATAGCGTTATACGCTTCCCATGTTCGAAACTTTCTTGTTCGTTTTTTCTTTTCGTTTTTTTTTTATTAGTTGCATTTGAAATGCCTGGCCCCGTATCCTCCAGATGAGAGAAACCGTCGGGCTCCACCATGCCCCGGGTGAAAAAAACGTGTCTCTCTGTTTCGAACTTTTTGAGACTTATTTTCAAATAAAATTCAGATATTGGATAAATTGTTCGAATAATTCAACGATTTAATAAGTTTTAAAAAATTAATTTCGAATTGACGTTTTAAAAATTATTCTAATTTTTTTAAAAATTTTAATTGGAGCTTTTAAAAACACATCTAGCAACGAATGCTAGGCGTAGAATCCTCGTCTTCACCCTCTTACACGAATACAGAGGAGGTATAAGTAAGGTTTAGTTGCAGAGCTCGGCATTTAGTTTCCCATCATTTAAGAACCAGTAAACCCAATGTGCGACTGCGAGACCATTTACTAGATTTCGTGGGGCTTAGGATGACGAATCATTGAAGCTGTAGGTTGTAAAAAGAAGGTGACCCCCCCTCCTTTCTCGAACGGACTTGGAAACGTCTACGGCGCAGTGTACAGTCCAATGCAAGTTGCTTATATTTGGTATGTTTCGAAATACAATGAAATATATTTACGGGAGATATGATCCTTTGAAATGTCTCCGTTTACGACAATATTGAAATACGTTTTCTTTACCATATGGGCACTGCATATAACAAAAAACAAGTTTAAGTGGCAGGAGAGTGCTCCTGCCAGAAGGGTATTGTAATGTTCGAAAAGATTGTTCGTTTGTTATTCTACGTCTAGCACTCGTTGCGTGTAGACGTGTTTTTAATCGCTCCTGTCATTAATTTTAAAAATTAATTAATTTTTCACAAAAGTCAGTTTCAAATAATTGAATTAATTTTGTACGAGTCAGTCAAAAGCAAGTTTTGATTTTATTGGGGAAGAATTAATCGTCGAAGGCATCGACCAACCGTACCAATAAATCAAGAAAAGGCAACAAACCAAAGACAACTCGGGACTGCTGTATGGAGGAGCCCGACGGCTTCCCTCCGTTGGGGGGCCCCGGGGAGAGTGACGGTGTGAAATTGGCAAGTGTCAACAAACGGAGACACACGAGCACCCAGGATACCGCAGATGCCGGTCGCAAAACACAAGTGCTCGAGGATAAACAGGAAGTGTGCCGCCTTCGAAGTGAAATCGAAGAGTTGAAAGCAAGAATTCAAACATACGAAGAAATGTTCAAGACGGCGAAAAAAGTTCAAGAGAGTGGTCCGATACAAAAAATCGAAAAACAGAAGAAAGCTGCAACTCCAATAATAACTGAAGAGGTATTAAGTGCTGGTGGCACCAACGAAAGCCAGAACTACTTTGCGGCGCTGGATGGACTCCAACAGGACATGGAGGTAGACGAAGGTACTAAAGACGATAATTTTATCTTATATTTAAAAAATAAAAATAATGAAAGTGGAAATAGGGAGAAGAAACCAGCCCGTAGTTCTGCTGGTCCTCCACAAAAAGTAGCGAAGAATACCGAGAAAGTTCCGCCAATTAATGTCTTCGGTCAAAGCGGAAAAGACATGGTTCGGCTGTTGGCAGCCGAAAACAAGTTGACAAATTTCGAAATCAAACGAATAAATTCTGAGAAGCTGTCAATTAGAACGAAATCACTGGTTGATTTCAAATCAGCGAAAGATGCTTTGAATTCTGGGGAGGTTCCGCACTTCACCTATACCCCCAAAAGCGAGAAGAACCAGACGTTCTTGCTGAAGGGCTTGGACTGCGGAGAAGATACCGTCGATCTTCTTCAGGTTCTCAAGGAAACAGCACCACAAATCGAGTTTATCTCAGTGAAAACATTCGCGACAAGAAGGTCGACGGTAGAAAAAAAAAACTTACCACTTTATTTGGTACAAATAACAAATAAGAGCAGTCCAAGCGCTCTTCAGCAAATCAGGTATTTAAATTTTCGAGTGGTGAGGTGGGAACGCCTCCAGAAGCGAGAAATCAACCAGTGCTATCGCTGCCAACGATTTGGGCATTCGGCTGCCAACTGCGCCATGCATTACCGATGCGTTAAATGCAAAGACGTGCATGCTCCCGGTGAGTGCGAATTGGCTCAGACGGAGCCAAAAGAGAAGTTATATTGTGTGAACTGCGGTGTTTTTGGTCACCCGGCATCATATCGAGGATGCTCCCGATATCAGGATGTAAGATTGAAATCTGCCCCAAAGCAAACCCAAATACACCGCAGTGTCTTAGCTCCGAACTTCGTCAAGCCCGGAGTATCATTTGCACAAGCCGCTAGAGGACCAGCAGAAAATGCGGAAAATAGTGTAAATAATGTTAGTGGCAATAATGAGCTGCTTCTTAAAATTTATCAGCAACTAAATTCCTTGTCAGAGCGAATCGATAGACAAGATTCGAAAATTAACATTGTTTTTCAGCGTTTAGGACTTTCAAATGCCTAAAAATAAGTTGTCATCCAGCCACATTCCCACGGATAGGATTCGTCTCATCTCGATCAACGTCAACTCCATTGTTACTTTACATCGGCGTGATTATCTCCTTGAATTCATTGCCAGACAAAAGCCTGACATCCTGCTTCTAACCGAAACCCACCTCAATTCATGGCACTCCATGACATTCAAGGATTTTGAATTCGTAAGAAACGATAGGGTAATAGGTGATGGGGGAGGTGGCACCGGGATATTGGTACGAAGACCCTATCGTTTCCAAAATATTGAAAAAGTCGAATTCAAAAGCTTTGAATCTCTTGAAGTGTCCGTTATTAAAATCTCACTGCCAGGTGGGGATAACCTCATCGTTATCTCTGCCTATGCAACTGGTGGAACTGTTCTCAAGGTCAAGGAGGAACTCAATTCCTTGTTTGAAATACTCGAATTGAACAGACTGCATAACTATTATATTCTTGCTGGTGACCTGAACGCCAAGCATACATCATGGCTGAACGCCACCAATAATCCAAGAGGTGTATTCCTGAAATCGTGGATAACAGAGAACCAAATTGAATACAGGTGCAATCTTTATGGGTCGGAGTTCCCAACATACCCTAGGACAAATTCATATTTGGACCCTTGCATTGCTGACGCAAGACTCGAATTCAACTTTAATAGTCCTCAACGGAAACTGCAGGTGCTTCCTTATGATAGCGACCATAACGCAATCGTAATGGAAATCAATCATCACAGGGATGATTTCTTCCTCATTCCAGTTCAACATGAAAATCATCGGTTGAATTTCAAAAAAACAGACTGGGGAAAGTTTCAAAAGAAATTTAGTCGCGAGTACTAGAAGCAATGTCCCCCTTCTGATGGTGGCAACTCTTGCTCAATGGTTCCGAATGACAGGAATCTAACTAACGATGAAATAGATGTCTATTTGTCGAAGTTAGAGAAGCTGACGTTGGAAACGATTGACAAAGTAGTTCCAAAGATTAAACATCGAAACAATATGGAAGGATATGAAACACCAACCATCGCAAGGTTGAAAAGATTGAAAAGCCTCCTTCTCACACGCGTCAACAATATTTATCGACGATTTTTGGACTACAACCATCCCTCGTTGTCTTTGTTGAAATTACATCTGAAGAATGTCCGGAACTTAATCCGGTCATACTTCAGGAGTGAGGTCAGCAATCAATGGGCGGAAAAATTGAGGGGTATTAGCCCACAGGACCCAGACGGCGTGTTCGCGAAAGTGAATAGCATATTCCGCAAGAAGTCTCGAGTGAAGGTATGGAATCTTGAAGTCACTAGTGATGAGATAAATCTTCTCGATAGGGCTGGTATCGAAATCGATAGTACGACTCCGGATAGAAATGGAAACAGGATTATTTGTGAAGGATTAGATAAACTTGCCCTGATTGGAACACATTTTGAATTGGTTCATCTACCAAACCCTGAGAGAGGGAACGAAATTTTTTCAGAGGTCGTTGAAGCAAAAGTTTCCGACTTCAAATCAAGCCTGAACGGCCAATCAATTCTTCATTTCAATGAAACATTAACATCTGACCTCATACCGAACTTGAATCTTATTGATTATTTTGTCAGCTATGAAGACTTATGTTTCATATTTCGCAAGATAAACAACAAGAAATCATGTGGTACTGATGGTATTCCAAATGTAGTTCTCCGACATTTGCCTGAGGTTGCTATTAGGAACTATTGCATATTGTTCAACAACATGTTGAGCAATTCATATTTCCCAAATGAGTGGAAAAAAGCTAAGGTATTTCCGATCTTGAAGAAAGGAAAAGAATCTTCATGCCCCAAAAGCTATCGCCCAATCAGCTTGCTGCCTAACATCAGCAAGGTGTTTGAAGTGATACTCAACAGAGCATTAAACGCCCACATTGAAGAAAATGAGTTGATGCCGAATTGCCAATTTGGTTTTCGTGCCAGGCATTCGACCACACATGCAATAACGAAAGTAACCTCAGACATCTGTTGGAAACTAAATGATAGACAATGTGTTGGAGCATGTCTCATTGATATGGAGAAAGCCTTTGATACGGTATGGTTAGATGGACTTATTTTTAAACTCCTTCAGGACAAGTTCCCCAGACACCTTGTCGCCATGATGTGTAATATGTTATACGGGAAATCGTTTGTTGTAACTGATGGAAATCTGACAACAATGCGCGAGTTCAAGGTCTTGAATGGTCTACAGCAGGGAACAGTTACTGCGCCTCTGCTCTTTTCAATCTTCATTCGCAAGCTATTGAACGGCTTTGATTTTAACGTCTCGCCAACGCGATCATTGGTAGCGTTTGCTGATGATCTGATCATCTATACGGCAGACCGAAAAGCTACAATAGTTCAGAGCAATCTCCAAAAAATGTTCAATGATGTACAGCTGTACACTGACAATTGGCGAATGAAAATCAATGCGCGGAAGTGTGAAACAATCTTGTTTCGGACAACGCTGCAGGGGGTCAGTCAAGACCTGAAACGTAATTGGAAAGATTTCCACATCATGGCTGGTGAGGGTAATCTTGAACGGGTTCCACATAAATCCTGTGTTCGATACCTCGGTGTTTATCTCGATCAGTATCTGTACTATACTGAACATGTGAAAATCATGCTCAGTAAGGCACTTAAAGTAGTCATGGCCCTTCGAAAGCTCTTTCATTCCAGATACATTAATCAAAAGGTCAAAATTATCTGTTACAAGACCCTGGTTAGACCAGTTTTGACATATGGATGTCAGATCTGGTACAACCAGAGCGCTAGTACTATGGAAAAATTAAGAGTTTTCGAAAGGAAATGTCTTCGTGCATGTACTGGTTTGTACAGAAAGCCTGAGACGGATTGGAAACATTATATATCGAATAGAAGAATTTATCAAACTGCTGAAGTGACGAGGGTCGATATCTTCATATTGAGACTTCTTCGGAATCATATCGCAAGATCTGTGACTGTGAGTGAAAACCCTTGGATTTCACAGCCGTTCCACCCTACAGACGGGTATATAGCGACTTGCCTCGCTACTGGCTTCATTCCTCCAGAAGCATTCGTTTATTTGGACATGAATCGATATGTTTTTGATTCTGACGGCGTCCCAGTCATATATCACATATATCGACGGGCCACCGATAAGAAGATAAAATATCCTCCTAATTTGAGTTCACGAGACCAACGATTTCAATGGAGGTACTCATTTGCTAGATTCGTTGAAGCTGATCGAGTTGAGACGGCGCCATCCAGGTATTGGTGGCTGAATGACAATGTCTAAATTATTCGTGTTTATTTTCAGTTTTGGTGTTCTTCGTTATTTAGTTTTTGAGTTTCAGCTTATTATTGCTACATTTAGTGTTGTTGTTTATTTTTGTTAAAAATTAGGGATAGGTTAGGTATATGTAATGGTTACTATATTCCGTTAGAGATTAGATTAAACACTTAGGTTAGGAACATGGTTATTGATTTTTTTAGTATAAGTTAAAGTTTTTGATTGTATTTTATTAGAAATAAGTTACAACATATCAGGTTTAGGATCAAAGTTTCACTTTTGTGTTTTGATTATAAATAATTTTAGGATAGTGTTGGTTGGTTTTTTCTCCTTTTTCCAATTAAATTTTAAAAATATGTAATAATCGTAATTAATTGAATTTGCTATAGTTTTTTTTTTTGATGATATGAGTTAACGATAACGTACAAATTTAGAGAGCCATTTGGGCCATTAAGTTTTTTGATTGTTATTGTTTGGAATTTGCTTTATATTCTTTTAAAATTTATAACGATTAGTATTACATAAAGCGCTTTTGACTTTGACTTTGACTATGATAAACTTTTTCTTTCCAATTACCACTTCGAAATGCAGCAGACGAACACTTTCACTGTCGAATGCAGATCGATTTATTTGTGTAGCGCACTAAGCGAGATATGTACATAAATCTGTTTTGTAAATATTTATTTTATTTAAACAACTTTACAGTATGAATATCAAATCTGAATTGAATCATATTGATTAATTGACTATATATATACAATTCAAAAAATATTTTTTTTGCTTCAAAAACAATATACATAGATATCTAGATTTACATTATATGATTAATATGTCAAAAGTAAAGTATTTTTATGTACAGTATATTTTATGTATGGAATGAATATTTTTGAGTTATTTTGAATTATATATTATATAACCGCCACGGAACTTCCCCCCTAGTGAAATATTTATATTTCGCGATAAAACTAAAACTACTTATGTGAGGTTAGTTAACTGTTACTGGTTAATTTTTTAATTTTAATGTAAAATTATTCTTTGAGACTTATTGGAACGTTTGCCATTCATAAATATCATGTTATAAATCTTGTTTTATCTTTACTGATGTCAGTAATAAAAAATAACGGTCTTGGTCTCTATATTTCCGTTATTTTTTATTACTTTTTTCTTAATTGCGGAAAAACAAGGTTTTAATCGATCTACCGAAATATTACACGCTTTATTATTAATCTCAATAGTGAAATATTTTTCTTTTCTTTGCAATATCTTAAAGGGACCTTGGTATGGTGGTTTAAGCGATGGACGAACCGAATCTACCCTGACTAGAACTTCGGTGCATGTATCTAAACTTTTAATAATTTTTGTGTTATTATTACCATGATTTGCAGCCGGAATAGGTTTGAGAACCGACATAGCAGCTTTCAGATCTTTAGCAAAATCGTTTTGTATTTGGTTATCAAACGATGGAATTGAAAAATCACCCGAAATTTTGATATTTTCTCCATAAAGTAGCTCTGCTGGAGAAGTATTAAGATCTTCTTTGATTGCTGTTCTCAAACCTAACATCACAAAAGGTAAGCTCTTGGTCCATGAAGGATTATTATGTGTCATAATGGCCGCTTTAAGCGTACGATGCCATCTTTCGAATATATCGTTAGCTTGAGGATGATAAGCTGTAGTACGGTTGCGCTTAAAACATAGAGTCCTTGCTAGTTCGCCAAATAGTTGTGATTTAAATTGTTTACCTTGATCAGTAACTATGGTTTCAGGAACTCCAAAACGTGCAATCCAAACACTGCATAAAGCTTCCGCACAAGATTGAGCTGTTATATTTGTCATGGGAATAGCTTCCGGCCATCTTGAAAATCGGTCACTAATTATCAAGCAATACATGAAACCTTGTGAATAAGGAAGTGGTCCGATAATATCCATATGAATTGCTTTGAAGCGTTTGGATACCAATGGAAAAGTCTTAATTTCACTTTTATTATGCCTTAAAATTTTGCAACGTTGACAATCTAAACAACTTCGAGTCCAGTTTGCAACACCCTTATTTAATGAAGGCCAAAAATATTTGCTTGCAATAATGCGACGAGTAGTTCGTATTCCAGAATGTGCTAAATTGTGAACAGTTTTGAAAACTTGTTCACGAAATTTTTCTGGAATGTAAGGCCTGATAGTTTTATCAGAAACTTCACAAAAAATCTCAATATCTGAATTTGGCAAATTAATTTGACTAAACTTAAATTTCGAATTTGTCCTCAAGTTTGTCAAACATTCATCTACAATTTGTGCTTCTGAAATAGCTTTGAAATCTATTGTACTAGGAATTTCTATTTGAGAAATCCTAGAAAGAGAATCAGCAACTACATTCTCTTTGCCAGAAATATGTCGAAATCTGTAGTAAACTCACTAATGAATGTTAGTTGAAGAAGTTGCCTTGGCGAAACTTTAGCTGAGTTTTGTCGAAATGAATATTTTAATGGCTTGTGATCTGTGAACAGCGTGAAAGAACGACCTTCAATGTAAAATCTTAAATATTTTACTGCTTGATAAGCCGCCAACAATTCACGGTCATAAGTACTATAATTTTTTTGAGCTTGATTGAGTTTCTTAGAGAAGAAACCTAAGGGTTGCCAGTCATCATTTATGCGTTGTTGGAGTGCTGCACCAATGGCAATATCTGAAGCATCGACAAAAATTGCTAAAGGAGCATCCATGTTAGGAAAAACTAATACTGCTGCTTCGAACAATTGTTGTTTTGAAAAATTAAAAGATTCAATAGCTTCTGGACTCCAGTTAATTTTTCTTTTGTCTGACTTTTTAGCGCCTATTAGATAACTGTTAAGTAATGCATGATGTTGAGCTGCATTGGGCAAGAAAGACGATAAAAATTTATCATTCCTAAAAATCGTCTAAGTTCTAAAATAGTCTCAGGTAATTTGAATTGAAGAATATCTTAACACTTGTCTGGAGCTGGACGAATGCCTTCAGACGAAATGAAATGACCAAGAAATTTTATCTCAGTCTGTAAAAATTTATATTTTTTAATGTTAATTATAAGACCATGTTCTTGTAATCTTTCAAAAATAGTTTCGAAATAAGCTAAATACTCAGAAACTGATTTAGATGCAATCAGGATGTCGTCAAGATATACAAAACAAAAATTTAGATCTTTCAATACAGAAAGTTTGCGCAGCATTGCATAGTCCAAAGGTCATTCGGGTAAACTCAAAGAGTCCAAACGGTGTGCATATAGCTGTTTTTGGAATATCTTCGGGTTCGACTGGAATTTGATGATATGCCTTGTTAAAAAATGTTGAAAATGTTTTGCAATCGTACATAAAATGAGTAATATCCTGAATATTAGGAATCGGATAACAATCTGGAACGGTTATGGCATTTAAACGTCTGTAGTCTCCATAAGGACGCCATTCACCATTACTTTTTTTTAACCATGTGTAATGGTGAGGGCCATTTGCTGTCAGAAGGACGGCAGATGCCTTGTTCCAGAAGAGCATTAAATTGTTTTTTAGCTGACTCTTATCTGTCCGGAGCTAAACGTTTAGGTTTTGACATGATTAGAGATCCAGAAGCAACAATTTTATGTTTAATATTATGTACTGGAACTTTAGTGAAATCAGATTCTAAGGTAATCGACTTGAATTTAATTAATAATTCTTTAACATTAGGATCAACATCCGATTGAACGTGAATTGATAAATTTGAATAATCTTCCTTAGAAATAGAAGTTATTGATTTAAGATTGGTAACTGGGTCAATTAAAGCTTTATTAGCTTCATCTACTAAAAGACCGAAATGACCAAGGAAATCTGCTCCTATAATGGGACGTGTAATGTTGGCAATTATAAAGTACCATGAAAAATCGCTTCTAAGTCCCAAATTTAATGTTAATAACTTTCTGCCATATGTATCAATGGAAGATGCATTAGCAGCAGAAAGTTTAAATCCCGATGGAATTAATTTCAAATTATTTGATTTCGGAATCACGGAAATTTCCGCACCTGTATCGATTAAAAAATTACTTTTTTGAAGAATGATCGAGAATTAAAAGGCGGCTAGAAGAAACACTACTTAAGTTTGCCGCCGGAGACTTAAGAGGATCTAGTTTTTTGAATTATTGAGAGTCTCCTTAGAATTTTTGTTAATAAATTTACATGGCTCAATACACTTATGTGCATTGACACCAAATTTAGCATGATACTAACAAAATCCTCTATCTTTTGAGCGTCGGTTGGATGAACTACGTGAACGGAAACCTTGAAACTGACCATCGTTCCTTCTTGGACTTCTAAATCTTAATGATTCTCTAACAGCCTTAGTAAGTTCTGCAATTTGATTTTTTAACTTTGCAATTTGTTGTTGAACGTTAGGTTCTGATTTGGAGGAATTTGCAAATGAAAATACTGATGGTCTATTTGAAACTTCAAAAATTTTATCAGCACTTGATGCCAGATCATTCAAAGAGCTGGACCGGTTACATGCTAATATTGCTTGCGTGTTTTCCGGTAGCCTTTGAAGCCATAATGATCTTAAAAGATCATCTCCAACTTTATCCCCCCCCAAGTTGTTTCATCTCAAGAAGAAGTTGTGAGGGCTGTCTATCTCCTAAAGTGAGATTCGAAATTAATTGACTTAATCTCGTATTCTCACTTGCTGAAAGTCTGGAAATTAAAGCTTCTTTTAAAGTTATGTAGGAAGTAGTGGATGAAGGATTATTCACTAGATCAGTATCTGTCCTAATGGCTTCAGGATCAAGAGCTACCAGAATATAATTGAATTTAGTTAACTCCGTCGTAATCCCAGCCAGAGCGAATTGAGCCTTCTAAACGCTTAAACCATGTTTCAGGAAACTCCTTCCAAAATGAAGGTAGTTTCACTGCTACAGCATTTACTGTAGAATCCCCTGAAGGACTCGCATCATGGAAATTATCTTGGGGCATAATTGAATTTATAATAATATAAGTATTCCTGCAAAAGTAAATCCCTAAGGGTTCTGGGTGCGCTACGCTGGATATATTCCCCCTGTCGCAGGATATATCCTACCCTTAATCTGCGATCTAATCGTTAAAATTTTATTTAAAGTTTTAAAATAAAAAAAAAAAATATTTAGAAATATTTTAAATATTTAAAAAATTCTTTTATATATGTATGAATTTAAATTGTGTGTAATTGTAGAATGCAATGTTGTACATAAATTCTCTTACTTAAATTCCTTTACGTTTCGGTTCGTAATACTTCCTTGATAGTCGTTCTTGATAAAACTGCCAATTGATCTTTGCCACACAATATTATGTCAGAAATATCCAATATCTGGTCCTAATATCGATCAAACGTAAAAACTCCTCTCATCATTATAATCATCAGGCGTTTGTTTGTCTGTTTTCTTCCGTTTCGCTTCTTCTTTAGCTTCTTTGTCGCCCTTTGTGCAGAGATAATAAATTTGATATGTAAGCGGAACACCTATGATTATACTTAGTACAAGCCAAACCCAAATATGCTCATAAGCGTATTCGATGAATTGACCAATAAATGTTGGCACATCTTTAAACATTCGATGCCGCCTAATGGAATATGTGTCTGCTCCTTTATTACCCGCGAATTTCCAAAGGGGGAAAATGTAACCGACGGATTCCCTGTTTCCCCCGTATGGTCACCGCTTTATTGCGGCTACTCCGGCGGAGGCTCCACCGTCCCCAATCTAGCTCACCCGAAGACGGGCGTGGGCGCCACTCGTCCGTTTTCCGGGCCTCCCAAGGGGTCGTCCAAACGAGAAGACGACCGCCGGAGCAAAAACTTTCACTTGGCACTGAAAAACCGAGAAACACACATGCGCTACCCTCGCCAAACACTACCACCACCGTTAAATCTCCCAGGTCTTTTTGCCTGATCACCGCTCCCGGGAAAAGATTTCCCGAGCCGCACTCCTCACAAACTGGAAAAAACGTTAATCATTTGATATATGAAAAGAAAGATCGAATATTCAAATCTACTTTAAGTTTATTTGTCAAAGCAAACAATTCAATATCTTAATGTTAAAAGGAAGCCACTTACTTTGATCTCCTAACATAAAAAGGGGCCCCTCGATTCCGTTGGCTCGCGCTTTCCACAGCCGTCTCGTCGAAGTTTGTACCGCACTCACTGCCGACGTTGATTACTTTCTTTTCACCGCTCCACCGTTGCTCGCACATCCAAAAAACTGCCCGCTCAAAAGGAAAAAGGGAAAGAGACCGCCCGCGCCAACCTTCTCGGCTTAAATATTCTGACTGAATCCCGTTTTTTTCTTTTCCCTTCTATCCACCGGGAAAAACTCGTTTTGAGTGACTTTGCACGAGTAACTCCCCTCGCTTGTTTCCACTCAACCTACATACCACCCGTGGCGATCCTATTGGGAATCGAATGTACTATCGCCGAATGCATTGATTCCATCTCCATTATCTGGTATTGATGATTCGTCGTTTACTTGTCTGCTGTGTCGTCTTCGGCGACTGATGATGCTTCGATGATGACGATCATTTGAATCGTTGGTTGGTTTCGTTTCACATGATCCTTTGGATGTTTAATCTTTAGCAAATACTCCCCGCAGTTTATTCAGCCATAGAGTCTTATTATGAAAATTTCAATGTCGCGTGAACGATGAAACAACCATCTTTAGCCGCAAATGAAGACTCTCCTGGCCGGAAGGTGGGATTGATGTTCGCTTAACCTTCCCAATTGCTTAGCATTCTTTCCCAACTATCATTGGGGTTCAAATGTAGCTTCCCATGTTTAAGCATTGTGGGCATTATCGACTGATTTAACGCCGACGGTGCACTTGCGCCTATTAGGCTCGGTAGGTACGATACGATGTGTCTTTAGGGTTTTGGATATTTCATAATATCTGCCACAGTCGCTGTACTCATGCTTGAGTGCGCAAACATTGCATTGGAATGGGGCGAGATTTGAGTACGAAGCCTTATGACGATGCAATTGCGTTGCATGCGACTGTTTCCGCTCCGTGTGTATTTCGCATTTTGTTTTCGAGCTCGCGCTGGTGCTTGGTGCCTCCGCCGCTTGCTGCTGGTTGCGTTGTCCGTAATTGTGGCGTGTGGAACGGAAGCGACCTAGCTACATGAGTTTAATGTACATTAAGTTACAAAGCAAAATTACTATGTGGCTTCCTGCTTGTAATTAAAACAATTATTAAGTTTTAAAATTATTGTGTGGCTTCTGTTGTAATTAAAGCAATTATCAAGCTTAAAATTATTGTGTGGCTTCTGTTTGTAAGTAAGATAATAATTCTTTCGTGAATGGAAATTAAAATTACTTGTTGCAAGTTACAACATCGGACTACTAGAAACAACAATTAGTAAAGTGCGGCTCGGTATTGCGTAGGTTAAACTCTTACGTAATCGCGTATGGTAGTGTTCGGGTGAGCGGCGCTACGGAGTCTCAATGTTCACCCGTAACACCTTACCCATGACTGTTTTTTTTTAAGCAACTATTGGCAAATTACGCGTTGAAACTTAAATGTGAAATAAAATAAGATCACAACAGTGAACCATGACGACTTGCTTTTTTTATGCTCCTGTGCGCACTATATTTGGCTGATTGGGGCGATCAACGATGTCACGAGCACAAAAGATTGAAAGAACGAATTTACCGAGACGGAAATGCACATGCGCTTTTCGCGCCCTAAAATGTCTCGGTCGCGAATTTTCACGAGTTTTCCAAACTTTCACTCAACAGTTAGCGCCTTCGCTTTTCTCGTATCTTAAGCCACCGATGGAGACTGCTACCGAATGAGGGCTACGGAGCGCAAGGCACGTTGTGGCCAGAATATGTGCAATACTACGACTATTGTATGTATGCAGCAAATATTGCGTTGCTTCTTTTTCTTAAGTTCGTTCGTTTTTTATTTTCGCAATAGCAGCTCGAGCTTAGATAGCGTGGTACTGCTCGTCCTTCTTAAAAGTTACGACAACTTTCGTTGCAAGTCCACGTGTTGAAAAAGAACTGGATTTTCAATAAGAGGCGCTTGTGCCTTATCGGGGTCACCAATTGTTCGAAAAAATTGTTCGTTTGTTATTGTTCGTTATGATAAACTTTTTCTTTCCAATTACCACTCCAAAATGCAGCAGCCGAACACTTTCACTGTCGAACGCAGATCGATTTATTTGTGTAGCGCACTAAGCGAGAAATGAACTTAAATCTGTTTTGTAAATATTTATTTTATTTAAACAACATTACAGTATGAATATCAAATCTGAACTGAGTCATATTGATTAATTGACTATATATATACAATTCAAAAAAAAATTAAAAAAATAAATATATATATATATATATATATATATATATATATATACATATATATATACATATATATATATATATATATATATATATATATATATATATATATATATATATATATATATTATGTTTAATATGTCAAAAGTAAAGTATTTTTATATATAGTATATTTTATGTATGGAATGAATATTTTTGAGTTATTTTGAATTATATATTATATAACCGCCACAGTAAAACAATTAGTACTGACTAATATACAGATTCCGTAAATTGAGTTCGAAAAATTATTATGGTTATTATGATTTTAAACTCGCCACCATTTTCTTTCAAGTGTTTTGACCCCGTCGCTTGATTAGTCATGATAACACATCAATATTACAAACCGTTTCTAAAATTTTCATCAAACTCCTGCATATTTGTAATGTCTAGGTCCGTTGCAAACCTGTATCTCCCTAGTATCACGTGTTAATGTTGTTGTAATTGTTAAATATTCAATCGGCCGTAATTTAGCTATTTATTCTTCAATTATTGTGAAATTTTCAGGACACATGCATTACTTTTGAGAAACTTAAATTATACGTTTTAGGAAATTTAAGGGTCCCATCTTGATTTTAGAGTCAAAAATGTAAAATTTATAAAATGTACTATTATTAACAAAGTTGATCGAATTTCGACTTCTGAGGTATTTGTTGCCTTTATACTCCTAAAGCCACACCTCCGTGATTTTTTTTCAGATTTTTCAGGTCAAAGGCGTCCAATCACGAGGGGGGGACACAAAATTTTCGTACATTTCCCCTTCCCCTGCACCCCTAAAAATAAACCTTATTGGTTTAAGACCTGTTTTGAAAAGTTTTCATTAAGACCCTTCATTTGATACCCATATTGCCTACATGCGATGAAAAGTTTTTTTGGGGGGGGGCAATTTCTTTCCGTGGTGAAACTTTGAAGAGGGCGTCACTTCGCACCTACTTACAAAATCATATGTTTCTAGCTTATGTAGTTTGCGAGAAAAAGTGGTATGACACACGGATGGACGGACGGACAGACAGGCCGCGATTTTAGTAGAGTATTGTAAAATGATTTTCCAATACCCTAAAAAAGTTATTGGTTGAATGGGGTCTTACAGATACTTAAATTAATTTATCTCAAAATTTTCAAATGGAATGTAAAATTTAAGTATCTTTAAGACTCCAGTCACCCAATGATGGTTGTTATATTGCAACAAAAGGGCAACCGATTGAAATCGAGTGGCAATGGTATGCACATTTATGCTTCTTTGAAGCTTTTCTGGACTTTCTTCATTATTA
This sequence comes from Odontomyia ornata, assembly GCA_963969285.1. Taxonomy (NCBI): domain Eukaryota; kingdom Metazoa; phylum Arthropoda; class Insecta; order Diptera; family Stratiomyidae; genus Odontomyia; species Odontomyia ornata. The sequence goes on from OZ017741.1 coordinate 164,616,089, forward strand.
GTGTATATACATAATACGTTGAGTACAAACCGCTTTGTGATAAAGAATCCATCAAATCAAAAATTTATCTTCGAAATTTTAATTCTTTAACCAGTTATCTTAAGAAAATGATCCATATCGTTGAAGTTTCGCAAACCTGAAAATAGTTCCCGCTTAGCTGTTTAATCCCTCTATTGAATAAGCAAACATGTTAGAAACGTTCAAAGATTTAACGTAAAGTCGCATTTTAGCACTTCCCAGTGCTAGAATTGCATACGTAATGCAATTGAAATGTCATACCCATGGAGTAAGCCATTTATGAATGTGCACTTGCATCTCCGGGCTGCATCATCCAGTCATATCTTCATCTCGCATGTTCCGCTGCAAATGATAAATGATTGAAATAACAAATTAGGAAAGCGCCACTACTTGTCATTGAAGATTAAATAACTTAAACTACATTGTCAATCACACGTCGGCCAAGTAATTCCTTCGTTGTATGAAACGGCCAACACGACTATTGGGCGCAGACCTCGTCCAAGTTCCACGCTTCAGCTGCATTATGAGATGACTCTCCGGGGGATGAATGGCATACCCATATGCAGTAAAAGATGGTTTGCTGGTTCTACTCTAAATAACTTGTAATGGTTGTTTGGCCGCGACTCCTCGAGCAAGTGAAGAAGAAAACCTTGCACGCAATCCATCAAAATTTTTAGTTTCAACAAAAAGATGCTGGTTGGGCTATTTCTTGCACACCCGCTTTGCTTTTGTCGATACCTTCCATATACTTAGGTATAAGATAAAACCAATTGAACAGCGTATGAAGTTTTCAGATAAATTATTTGTCTTATATGAAAACTGCTGTAGTGTTCGCTTTAGTTAAGTTGACGTATTGTGTCAATAAAAAAGGTGAAATTCAAAGGAAATGGATTGAGGGAACTTGAGTTTGCGATGGAAATAATGTGCTCCGCTCAATCTATTCAAATTAGCTGTTTAAGCAAAAGTTACAGCGTTTTCAAGCATTACGAATAGAATTTAGTAACATTATTGGATTATTCCCGATCATGTGAAGCTTAGTCCAAAAACTGAAAATCCTAACAATGAAAAGCAAATAAGTGTCCAATCATGAATGGCTTTAAAAAAGTGGACACGTCATATGTTGAACGCGAAACCTTTCTAATGAAAGCACACTCTTACTCAACTTATTCTAGTTTTATTATTTTCGTTATTTCTCAACAAGTAGTAAAGCTGCAACCTTGAGGTTTAAGAAATTCAAGAGGACTTCTAATAATGGCTAAGTATACAGAAAGTCTACTCGTAATTTCGACTTGCATTGCATGCAAATGTTAATACATCTCATTAGAAATTGAACTAATATGCTTAAACATGCTTTTGCATAGTCATATTGTAAAACTAAAAAGTGAATAACGAAAGCAAAGTAAAGGAAAAAATGCACTTTAATGTTGTTCTGTCAGGCTCCTCTAAAAAACTCACCTTCCCAACGGGCTCATAAGAAATTAAGTCATCAACGATAAAAACCTGCGCACGGTGCATTCTGACCGAAATAACATCGCCTAACACACATACGAGTACGCTCTGCACATTTACGTTAGCCTTTAGCCTCGCAATCGTGAACTTCATCAAACATCTTACTTGCGCTCGCGTCAATCGTTTTAATTTTGATTGATGAGGCCTTTGGTCTTTTCTTGTAATATTTGGCAAAGATTCCAACCTGCTATTTTCAAGGTGCTCGCCTTTAGCGGGAAGAACGTTTTGGACGATGGACGTGGTCGCAACAACAATGTGCAAGGTAGTAATTACGGGCGCCGAAAAAGGCTAAAGATATCCCGTGTCTACGAAAGCAGCTCTAAATAATTGGCTGAGCGAGTATTCGGGATAGTTACCGCCTGATTGATTTACTACAAAACCTATTAAAAGTTTTTCGAAGAAATCAGTAGAATTGCATTTTTTGCTTGCATCCGAACAATGCAAAGCATTTCTCATTAGGCAATACATAGATATAGTAATTAGAGCGTGCGTGTAAGAATGAAAATAATTGGAATTTCATTTGGCAGATTGACCTAAATGTTTTTGATTCTCTAACGAAAGAAATGTTTGGATTCATCCATGACGGAATGAAATGGTTTTTGAACTATCGCCGCGTGCTGGGCGTAAAAAGTCATCACTCAAATGTTGCAGTGAGCTTATAAAAAATTTAATACATCCATTTGAAGTTTTTCTGAAATAACAAGCATTTTATTTGACTTTGAACTGTATCAAAGGAGTTTTCCTAGAATAAGGCTCTATCAAAACTTGTAGCGAACGTATGCTAAGTAACCTCAACGAAATCAGGCCCGCCGTCGCTTGGCGCCAACATTTATCAATCCAGATTTGAATTAAGTAATTAATTCCACATAAAAAAAACTAATAGCAGAACGACGTCTCTTGTTCGGTAGGAAAAAATAGGATTAATTATTTTCGTTTATAGTATCAATTTATAATCCCTAATACAAATGTCCATGGTTAGTCTGAGCCTGTAAAATCGAATTTGCAAGAGACAGGATTCGATATCGACTTGAATTGATGAATTATAAATGATTCATAACAAACAATAATTAATAACTACTTAAACATTCAATTCATCAGATAAGTGTACCTATAGTGTCTTTATAAGCTATATATTCACTTCAAAAGTAAAAACATAAAACTCTTATATCGAATCTTCTCTGCTTATCAAAAAGTAGCTACATCTCACTTTTGTTATTTTGCCGCAACTAGTTTTCACTCTCAGCTACTTTCCACTTGTCTATACTTCCTTCTTTCACAGATCATTGTTGCAGCGGCTTATTTGTCACCGATGAAAGATCGATGCGGTTCAATGGATCCGTCTTACTAATCAAACAATTGATTTGCTCCGTTCAAATGGCCTATCATCTCCAAGCTCAAGTGAAAAAGAATTCAATTTTAATTCCGCCAGTTAGTGGCATCGAAGAAGGTGCGTATATATAGTGTCCTTTTTGAAGTTTAACCGACAAACACGATTTCACTTCTAGGCTATATGAGCAATAGCGAATGGTTTGTTTTACAATTATTGAATACAGTATCGTTTTTTGACGATGCTGTTTTGTTTTTCTGAAAGGAAAAGAGCTATTACATCGGAAAAAATGCATTTCATGCAATAAATTAAGATGTTATTATTTCTAATAATAAGAATGAAGTTATTATTTTTAAATCTTACCAAAAAATAGATGGCATTTTCTTATACGATTTTATCGATCTGGATTGAGCAAATTTTTCGGTAGGTGTTTTCAGAAATTTTGGCTAGGGGATTCGGACAGTGTATTAATCAACGTTTTATTAGTAGTTGTTTATTACTAACTTCAAGAGATTTTAACGGTATCAAAATCGAAACCTGTCCGCCAAATTCAATACAAATCAATCATTATATATTTTATAAAAATGTGAAGCAATTTTCAAAACATTAAAATGTTAAAAAAATCTAAATTTAGACAATGTTGCAATTCAAAACAAGTTTATGTGGCGGGAGAGTACTCCTGCCAAATGGGTTTTGTGGAACAATTAGTGAATCAAACAATATGTTCTGCATATCAAAACTTGACTTACACACTACACTACAGATTCCATAAATTGAGTTCGAACAATTATATCCTGGTTATTATGCATTTCAATTCGCCACCATTTTGCTTCAAGTTTTTCGAACCCCTTGCCTGATTAATCATGAAAACAAATCAATATTACAAACCATTTCTAAAATTTTTATCAAAATTCCTACATATTTGTAGTGTCTAGGTCCGTTGCAAACGTGTTTCTCCCTAGTATAACGTGTTAATGTTGGGATTCTACGTCTAGCACTCGTTGCGTGTAGACGTGTTTTTAATATTCTACGTCTAGCACTCGTTGCGTGTAGACGTGTTTTTAATCGCTCCTGTCATTAATTTTAAAAATTAATTAATTTTTCGCAAAAGTCAGTTTCAAACAATTGAAATATTTTTTTACGAGCCAGTCAAAAGCAAATTTTGATTTTATTGGGAAACCCATCACCGTCGAATTATTCGAGCATTTATCGAATACCTGAAATTCATTTCCTGAAGAAATATCAAAAGTGGAAATACTTTCAAGGGAAGTCCCGGTCTGAGAACATTCCCTCTAGTCTCGCTGCGAAAGCAACGAGATGGAGGAGCCCGATGGCTTCAGCCATCAATCGGAAGGACCATGCCCATCGCCAATGATGATTAGCGAAAAAAAACTTAAAAGAAAATACGAGAATCAAGAACAAAACCCGAAAATCCTATCGGTTATGGAAATCGAACAGCTTATCCAAGAAAAGGAGAAAGCTGAAAGAATCGAAAAAGAAAATGAAGAACTCAAGCTTCGAGTTAAATCTTTAGAAGCACTTGTTGGAACGTTAACGTTCAACAAGGATAAAGATAGCAAGAAAAGCCGACAAACAACCCCAAAAACCGAAGAGAAGAAAATTAAAAAGCCACAGGAAGAAGCTAATCAAGAGGATGTCCTCAGCGCGGGAGACGCAAACGAAAGCAGATATTATTATGCAGCGCTAGCTGGTCTGGAAGAAACAATGAACGTTGAAGAGGATACAGGTAAAACATCAAAATTAGAAAATAATTTCATTGAATATCTTAGAGTTAAAAATCAGGAGAAAAAACCAAAAGGTTTGTCTGCTGGTCCGTCTGTTGGTCCGTCCGTTAACATTAATGAAAAAAAAAGAAAAAGTCCCACCAATCAATGTGTTTGGGCAAACGGGCAAAGATATGGTTCGGCTTTTGGCAGCCGAAAATAAATAAAAAGATTTTCAGATAAAAAGAGTCAATGCTGATAAGTTGACAATAAGGACTAAGTCGCTGGTTGATTTCCAGGCAACATAGGTGCCTTAAAGATGTGTTCCGCATTTCACGTGCACCCCGAAAAGCGAAAAGAACCAAACCTTTTTATTGAAGGGTCTGGACTGTGGTGAGGACACAGTCGATCTTCTTCAAGTGCTCCAAGAAACTGCACCAGAAATACAGTTTATTTCAGTTAAAAATTTTGCAACGAGGAGATCGATTGTGGAGCGCAAAAACTTGCCTCACTACTTAGTCCAGATTTCGAGCAAAAGTAGTTCGAGTGCCCTGCAAAAAAAACGGTACTTGAACTTCCGCGTAGTGAGATGGGAACGCCTCCAGAAAAGTGAGGTCAACCAGTGCTACAGGTGTCAAAGATTCGGGCATTCGGCTGCCAATTGCGCCATGAAATATAGGTGTGTGAAATGTAAAGACATTCATGCTCCCGGCGAGTGCAAATTGGCTCAGGCGGAGCCAAAAGAAAAACTATATTGTGTGAACTGCGGTGCCTTTAGTCATCCAGCATCATATCGAGGATGCCCCCGGTATCAAGATGCAAAGATCAAAGTCACTCCGAAACAAAGTCAAGCACACCGCAGTGTGATACCTACCAACTTCGTCAAGCCCGGGGTGTCATTTGCACTTGCTGCGAGAGGACCAGCAGACAATGTAAATAAAATGAATAATGTAAGTGGCAATAATGAGCTGCTCCTTAAAATTTATCAGCAACTAAATTCCTTATCAGAGCGAATCGATAGACAAGATTCGAAAATTAACATTGTTTTTCAGCGTTTAGGGCTTTCAAATGCCTCAAAATAAGTTGTCATCCAGCCACATTCCCACGGATAGGATTCGTCTCATCCATTGTTACTTTACATTGGCGTGATTATCTCCTTGAATTCATTGCCAGACAAAAGCCTGACATCGTGCTTCTCACTGAAACCCACCTCAGTTCATGGCACTCCATGACATTCAAGGATTTTGAGTTCGTAAGAAACGATAGGGTGACAGGTGATGGGGGAGGTGGCACCGGGATATTGGTTCGAAGACCCTATCGTTTCCAAAATATTGAAAAAGTCAAATTCAAAAGCTTTGAATCTCTTGAAGTGTCCGCTATCGAAATCTGACTGCCAGGTGGGGATAACCTCTTCGTTATCTCTGCCTATGCAACTGGTGGAACTGTTCTCAAGCTCAAGGAGGAGCTCAATTCCTTGTTTGAAATACTCGAATTGAACAGACTGCATAACTATTATATTCTTGCTGGTGACCTGAACGCCAAGCATACATCATGGCTGAACGCCACCAATAATCCAAGAGGTGTATTCCTGAAATCGTGGATAACAGAGAACCAAATTGAATACAGGTGCAATCTATATGGGTCGGAGTTCCCAACATACCCTAGGACAAATTCATATTTGGACCTTTGCATTGCTGACGCAAGACTCGAATTCAACTTTAATAGTCCTCAACGGAAACTGCAGGTGCTTCCTTATGATAGTGACCATAACGCAATCGTAATGGAAATCAATCATCACAGGGATGATTTCTTCCTCATTCCAGTTCAACATGAAAATCATCGGTTGAATTTCAAAAAAACAGACTGGGGAAAGTTTCAAAAGAAGTTTAATCGGGAGTATCAGAAGCAATGTCCCCCTTCTGATGGTGGCAACTCTTGCTCAATGGTTCCGAATGACAGGAATCTAACTAACGATGAAATAGATGTCTATTTGTCGAAGTAAGAGAAGCTGACGTTGGAAACGATTGAGAAAGTAGTTCCCAAGATTAAACATCGAAACAATATGGAAGGATATGAAACACCAACCATTGTAAGGTTGAAAAGATTGAAAAGCCTCCTTCTGACACGCATCAACAATATTTATCGACGATTTTTGGACTACAACCATCCCTCGTTGTCTTTGTTGAAATTACATCTGAAGAATGTCCGGAACTTAATCCGGTCATACTTCAGGAGTGAGGTCAGCAATCAATGGGCGGAAAAATTGAGGGGTATTAGCCCACAAGACCCAGACGGCGTGTTTGCGAAAGTGAATAGCATATTCCGCAAGAAGCCTCGAGTGAAGGTATCGAATCTTGAAGTCACTAGTGATGAGATAAATCTTCTCGATAGGGCTGGTATCGAAATTGATAGTACGACTCCGGATAGAAATGGAAACAGGATTATTTGTGAAGGATTGGATAAACTTGCCCTGATTGGAACACATTTTGAATTGGTTCATCTACCAAACCCTGAGAGAGGGAACGAAATTTTTTCAGAGGTCGTTGAAGCAAAAGTTTCCGACTTCAAATCAAGCCTGAACGGCCAATCAATTCTTCATTTCAATGAAACATTAACATCTGACCTCATACCGAGCTTGAATTTTATTGATTATTTTGTCAGCTATGAAGACTTATGTTTCATATTTCGCAAGATAAACAACAAGAAATCATGTGGTACTGATGGTATTCCAAATGTAGTTCTCCGACATTTGCCTGAGGTTGCTATTAGGAACTATTGCATATTGTTCAACAACATGTTGAGCAATTCATATTTCCCAAATGAGTGGAAAAAAGCTAAGGTATTTCCGATCTTGAAGAAAGGAAAAGAATCTTCATGCCCCAAAAGCTATCGCCCAATCAGCTTGCTGCCTAACATCAGCAAGGTGTTTGAAGTGATACTCAACAGAGCATTAAACGCCCACATTGAGGAAAATGAGTTGATGCCGAATTGCCAATTTGGTTTTCGTGCCAGGCATTCGACCACACATGCAATAACGAAAGTAACCTCAGACATCTGTTGGAAACTAAATGATAGACAATGTGTTGGAGCATGTCTCATTGATATGGAGAAAGCCTTTGATACGGTATGGTTAGATGGACTTATTTTTAAACTCCTTCAGGACAAGTTCCCCAGACACCTTGTCGCCATGATGTGTAATATGTTCTACGGGAAATCGTTTGTTGTAACTGATGGAAATCTGACAACAATGCGCGAGTTCAAGGTCTTGAATGGTCTACAGCAGGGAACAGTTACTGCGCCTCTGCTCTTTTCAATCTTCATTGGCAAGCTATTGAACGGCTTTGATTTTAACGTCTCGCCTACGCGATCATTGGTTGCGTTTGCTGATGATCTGATCATCTATACGGCAGACCGAAAAGCTACAATAGTTCAGAGCAATCTCCAAAAAATGTTCAATGATGTACAGCTGTACACTGACAATTGGCGAATGAAAGTCAATGCGCAGAAGTGTGAAACAATCTTGTTTCGGACAACGCTGCAGGGGGTCAGTCAAGACCTGAAACGTAATTGGAAAGATTTCCACATCATGGCTGGTGAGAGTAGTCTAGAACGGGTTCCACATAAATCCTGTGTTCGATACCTCGGTGTTTATCTCGATCAGTATCTGTACTATACTGAACATGTGAAAATCATGCTCAGTAAGGCACTTAAAGTAGTCATGGCCCTTCGAAAGCTCTTTCATTCCAGATACATTGATCAAAAGTTCAAAATTATCTGTTACAAGACCCTGGTTAGACCAGTTTTGACATATGGATGTCAGATCTGGTACAACCAGAGCGCTAGTACTATGGAAAAATTAAGAGTTTTCGAAAGGAAATGTCTTCGTGCATGTACTGGTTTGTACAGAAAGCCTGAGACGGATTGGAAACATTATATATCGAATAGAAGAATTTATCAAACTGCTGAAGTGACGAGGGTCGATATCTTCATATTGAGACTTCTTCGGAATCGTATCGCAAGATCTGTGACTGTGAGTGAAAACCCTTGGATTTCACAGCCGTTCCACCCTACAGACGGGTTTATAGCGACTTGCCTCGCTACTGGCTTCATTCCTCCAGAAGCATTCGTGTATTTGGACATGAATCGATATGTTGTTGATTCTGACGGCGTCCCAGTCATATATCACATATATCGACGGGCCACCGATAAGAAGATAAAATATCCTCCTAATTTGAGTTCACGAGACCAACGATTTCAATGGAGGTACTCATTTGCTAGATTCGTTGAAGCTGATCGAGTTGAAACGGAACAATCCAGGTATTGGTGGCTGAATGACAATGTCTAAATTATTCGTGTTTATTTTCAGTTTTGGTGTTCTTCGTTATTTAGTTTTTGAGTTTCAGCTCATTATTGCTACATTTAGTGTTGTTGTTTACTTTTGTTAAAAATTAGGTAATGTAATGTTTACTATATTCCGTTAGAGATAAGATTAAACACTTAGGTTAGGAACATTGTTATAGAATTTTTTTAGTATAGGATAAAGTTTTTGATTGCATTTTATTAGAAATAAGTTACAACATATTAAGTGTACGATCAAAGTTTTACTGTTGCGTTTAAATTATAAATAATTTTAGGATAGTGTTGGTTGGTTTTTTCTCCTTTTTCCAATTAAATTTTAAATATATGTAATAATCGTAATTAATTGAATTTGCTATAGTTTTTTTTTTTGATGATATGAGTTAACGATAACGTACAAATTTGGAGAGCCATTTGGGCCATTGAGTTTTTTGATTGTTATTGTTTGGAATTTGCTTTATATTCTTTTAAAATTTATAACGATTAGTATTAAATAAAGCGCTTTTGACTTTGACTTTGACGTGTTAATGTTGTTGTAAATATTAAATATTCAATCGGCTGTAACTTAGCTGTATAGAGTTCGATTATTGTGAAACTTTCAGGACACATACACATGCTATCAGGAAACTTAATATGTAGCTCTTGGAAAATTTAAGGGTACCATTTCCATTTCATAGGGAAAAATGTAAAATTTATAAAATTTACTATTATCATCAAAGATGATCGAATTTCGACTTCTGAAGTATTTTTTGCCCTTGCGCTTCTAAAGACTTACATCTATAATTTCTTTCAGATTCTTCGGGTCAAAGATTCTTTAAGACACAAAACTTCCGAACATTTCCCCTTCACCCGCAGAAGCAAAACTTGTCATTTTAAGACCTTCTCATTAATACCTTTCAATTGACAAATTTTATTTTTTCAGGGGCCACTCCCCTATATGGCAAATTTTTTTGTGGTGAAACTTTGAAAAGGACGCCAGTTCACACCTACTTACAAAATCTTATCTAATCTTAGTGTGACACACGGACGGACAGACAGGATGCGATTTTAACTAGTCGGAAGATTTTTAACAAGCCGGAAGAAACAATATCATTTTATTATTAACTGAAAATAATTAAATACCTTCAAACAATAAGAAAAATTCCATTGGCACCACCAGACAGAGAGGAAAAATCCTCGTAGGTATCCTTCATTTCAAAAAGCGAGTAATAATTTCATTAGCCACCACTTTGAAATTAAAATTTAAAGTAGGTTTTTACACCCTTAGGGACCGAAAATAATTGAGTTTAAAATAAAACAGGCGATCAATTACATAACGCTAGTTTCGCGTTTAGCGCTGAAGATGGTCAGCAATACAGACAGATGAATCCGCGCCGATTAATATAAAACATAAAGCTAATATCTTACGTGTTAATTGAATTTATGTAATTGGACACTTCTCTTATTTCATACTCAATTATTTGCGGTCAATGAGGGTATTTAGAACTGTACTAAGCTTTAATCAAACCCTACCACATAAGCGTTCATCTAACAGTTTCTGCTTCTTCGTAGCATTGCAGCCCCTCTCGGGCCTTCGCTTTCTGCAAACATCGCCTCCAACTGTCGCTGTCCAACGAACGCGTTCTCCAATTTCAAAATCTTAACAGTGATAACTGTCTTCATCAACTGAGTCAGACCAGTGTTTCCTCGGTTTCCCCACTGGTCTCCAGCGTTCACTTCTCCCAACGAATACCTTTTTGAGTATCCGTTGTTCGTCCATACGATTCATGTGTCCAGCCCATTGCAGCTTCCGCAGTCTGACAATTGTTGAGACCTCCGGTTCGTCAAAAATTTCATACAACTCATGGTTGTATCGGATTCGCCATTGGTCCCCGTCTAGCTTTGCTCCGATTGTTCGGCTCAGCACCCATTACTCAAAGGCGTTCAATATTTTTGCGGATGCTTGGGTTAGGGTCCATATTTCACACCCATGGCATAACACAGATCTTACCACAGATTTGTATACTTTGAGCTTTGTTTTCCTGTGTATGCAGCTGGTCTTCAAGATCATCAAAACTGAAAAAAAATCCCCGTTGGCAGCACCAGCCGGAAAGGTAAATTTCTCGTATGTAGCGTAACGTTTCGAAAAATAAATTGGCTAATCTACTACTGGACTTCTTATTGCAATTTTTGTAGCACTACATGAGTATTTATTAACAGAAAGGATCTGCCGCCGTTCGCATTTGGAGACCCTTCATAGAAGCGCAAATATATTGCTAATTAAATTGAGTTGCACACGTATGGATCACATACTGAAAATCCGCGGGTAATAAATTGTTATAAATATATTTATACTCGTTTCGCCCTTCTCACATTTGCTGTTTATACATTTGACACTGGTTATCAAACAAAGGTGATAACTTTTTGGCTTAAAAAGCTCAAATAGTTAATTTCAAAAGATTTCCATAAAAGTTTAATCAGCACTTGCATTGCCATTAATAAATGTATACATTTTTGATTCTTTTCTGAACCATCAGGGGCCGTTATTTTGAATTTTTATTGAAAACGGCAGCTAAAATTATTAAGCTGTAATTTTCCGAATTTTTATTCGTCATCCGATTTGCATAATGAAATTAAATTAACTTGCCTTAATAACTTCTAATTTCAGGTTTTATCGGAATCTATTGAGAAACTTGGCTGCTAGAAGGCTACAGAAAAAAAAAATGTTTATGTCACCCCCCTGTATGGGGAGACCCCGTTAAACACTTTAAAATATGTTCTTACACTGCAAATTTCAAGAGGCACCACTTTGACCTACGTAGAAAATTTCCTCATTCTAGCTCATGTGGTTTGCGAGAAAATTTGTGACGCACGAACAAACGGACGGACGGACAGACAGGTCGCGATTTTATAATAATTTAGGGTATTGTTAAAAATATTTTACAATATTTAAAAAATATTCTGATTCATAAATACGTTCAAGGTAAGTCATTTAAATCGTTTCCATGAAAAAAAAACTCATTATTTCAGTTGCTACTAAAATAGCGAATTGCGCTTGTTCCTGACCTTTGGGGGCCGCCATTTTGAATGCATGCATTTGATTTTGGACAATTTTAAATCTCTGTGGGCTACGACCTCATCAATCAATGTGCCAAATCTTGTTCAAATCGGAGTTTCACTCTAGACAGGGCAAAATAATTCAATTTTTAGTGAAAATGGCAGCTTAAAAATATTGGGTTTTGAATTTTCGACTTTTTTATTTTTCATTCAATTTTAATAATTTTCTGCGTAATACAAGAACATAGTATAGAGATCCATAATCTCAAGGTTCATCGAAATTCGCTTGAAAATGCATTAGAGGGCCACAAAAACCTGAAAAAAACGCATATTTAAAACGCCGCCATTTTGAACTTTGCTTATGCATGATCACCAAAATATTAAAAACTGTAGAGCTAAGTAATTCCTATCTTGAAACCAAGTTTCATATATATCAAATTAAAATTGCGACTTTTAGAAGCTTTTGAAGTTTTGAGTTTCAACTGGCCGCCATTTTGTTTTTTGGGACCTGACCTCCAAATTTTTCACGCAATACTTTAGATACTTATGATTTCTATCTAAATGCCGAATTTTATGAAAATCTGTTGAAAGCTTTGACCACTATTACAACAACAAAATTTTGCACGTTTTCCGACCTTAGAGTGACCGCCATTTTGTTTCTGCCGTACCGACTTTAGATTTTTTATTGTGAGATTCATCACATACATTAGTGAACCTTTGTACTAAATTTCATCCAAATCGGAGCTATACTTTGGTCAGAACAGAAATCACGATTTTTCGTCCTAAATGGCCGCCATTTTGTTTTTGCCCAGCCGATATAGCTGGTTCACGAACTTGACCGAGATATTAACCCAAAACACCTTTTCTGAAAATTAGGTGAAAATCGGAGCAAAATTGCAACCTCTAGCGTGGTCACAAATTTCGTTATATCCCATCTATATATATATATATATATATATATATATATATATATATATATATATATATATATATATATATATATATATATATATATAAATATATCTATATATATATATATATATATATATATATATATATATATGTATATATATATATATATATATATATATATATATATATATATATAAATATATCTATATATATATATATATATATATATATATATGTATATATATATATATATATATATATATATATATATATATATATATATATATATGTGTATGTATCTATATATATATATATATATATATATATATATATATATATATATATATATATATATATATATATATATATGTATATATATATACATATATATACGAGTATATGACGCTCTCCGCAATAGGTAAATTTCTCTCGAGAAATTTACCTAAAATATTTTATGATCGAGCTGTACTCTTCGGCATATGTCGTCTCTTTCATTACCGGTTCTCGTTATTTTGGTGCCTACATATGTATACTTGGAGCTTTGTTTTCCTGTGTATGCAGCTGGTCTTCAACGTCATCAACACAGAAAAATATTTTATTATCGAGCTGTACTCTTTGGCATATTTCACCTCTTTCATTACTGGTTCTCATTATTTGGTCGCCTAAATACACAAATTCGCTCACATTTTCGATGCTGTATTCACCAAGTGTGATATTTTGAGTATTTGAGTAGTTTTTCTTCGACTGGGACATGGGCCTTTTTAGGGTTTTGTAAAATGATTTGACAAAACCCTACTAAAATCGCGTCCTGTCTGTCCGTCTGTCTGTCCGTCCGTGTGTCACAGCAGTTTTTCTCGGAAACTACTTAAGCTAGAAACATCAAATTTTGTATGTAGGTGTAAAGTGGTGTTCTCTTCAAAGTTCAATTACAAAAAAATTTCATAAGGTATTTAAGGGAGGTCTCCCCGTATAGGGGAGTGACCCCCCGAAAAAAAAATCATTGAAAGTAGCCGATATGGGTATCAAATGAAAGGTCTTGATGAGAACTTTTCAAAACAGGTCTTATTTTGGCAAAGTTTCCTTCGAGGGGCGCACAGGGATGGGAAATACACGAAAAATTTGTGTCCCCCCCCGAAAAATCTGAAAAAAATCAGGAATGTAGGCCTTGGTGAGTACAACAACAACAAATACGTTAGAAGTCGCAATTCGCTCAACTTTGTTAGAAATAGTATGATTTATCGATTTTATGTTTTCTTGAATAAAATCTTAGTGGTACCCTTAAATTCAATGAAATTCAGTACACGGATGAATATTTATAGGGTTGATCTATCCTGAAAGTTTCATAAAGATTGAATTATATTTAGCGAAGTTATAGCGGTTTGAATTTTCCTGTATTACTATGGAACAATATGCGCTGCATTTATTACTATGGCAACATATGGCTATGGAACAACATGCGCTTTTTACCGACTCAGACACTACAGTTTTGCTAGGATTTGCATGAAAATTTCAGGAGTGATAGGTGTCATGTAGATCTTTGAAAATCGATTCAGCTAGTGGTATCAGTAATCGTAAAACAAAATAGTGGCTGTTTTAAATGCGAAGATTGGATAATTTTGAGTTTTTTTTTCACAACTTCAACCTTTAAGGTGCATGCTTTGAACACTTGATTCAATTTAATGAATGACTGAAGATAAGTACCTACAATTAATGCTCATAAGTGAAACAAGTCAAGGAGGCGGAAGAGAGCTCCTAGCAAAAGGGTTTTGTAACCATTCTAGGATTCGAAAAAATTGGCCATGAATCGATGATAACCGTACAGAAGAATAGCTCCTGAAAAGAAATTCATCAAACGTAGCCGATATGAGTATGAGATGAACGTTTTCATGGGAGCATTTCAAAACAGTTCTTAAACTGTCAGTTTTTTGCTTCTGTGGGGGCACAGGGGGGAAATACATGAAAAATGTGTTTTTTCCCTCGCGAATGGACATTTGAAATAATTATCAAGGGAGATATTTATGAGTATAACAATAACAAAAACCTCAGAAGTCGAAATTCGTTCAACTTTGTTAATAATAGTATGATCTTCGTATTTCATATTTTCTCCAATAAAATCGTCTTTGACATGTATCTTGATTTGATTCAATCTGGTGACTGCATTTTGTAAATTGAATACAAAACCCTTCTGACACGAGCGTAGGTCTGTTTACCCAACTTGTTTCTATTTAATTGTAAATTTCATTTCATATTTCATTTCATATTCAACAAGCCAACTCCTGATTGAAGATATTCCAATAACTTTTGCTAAAGTTTTTGTGCTAGATCATATTTAGGTTTTTAATTTTATTGAATATTCATTTACGTTATTTATAAATGTTAAATTAAATTATGGATACAAGCTATAAGACAAGTTAATATTATATAATTAATATTCTTTGCGTTTTTTATTTCGTATTATTAAATATAAATCGACAGCTAAGCAGTCAGAGAATTTCTTTATGTCTCCAATCTGACTCTGACTTACGCTTTCTGAAAAATATATTCCAAATTTGAATATAGTTTTTAGTCGCATATTTTTCTTCATGTGTTGTAAATTTGCTTATTATAATGTGATTCTATGAAGATTATGCGTACTGTTAATTTTCTATGGATTTTCAATAGGCAATTTAACTATTGTAATCGTGATATTTGTCGTGTTGTTTCCTGAAATTGAACATGGCCTCCGCTTTCATAAATTTATTAAATAACGCGTAGCTTCTCGCATCCATTTTTGCACGAAAATCAAAGAGAGGCAATCTTTTCATGAAGACTACCTTCTTCACCGAATGTTCAATTCGGAATGATTACCGGCGTTTGTATAAAATTTCCCCCACCAAATGATCAACAAAATGCATTGGTGTATGTGCGTTACGCTCGTTCACCCCAAACAATTTTGGCGTGTTTTTACCATCAGGTTCCCTCAATTCCTCTCACTCTTCTTGCCCATATAATCTGTTTAACGCTGCGTCTGAAAAAGCCCATTGATTTGTAGCCCTACTAGTGTTGCTTTGCTGTCGAGTTTCAGGAAGAGTTCTTCGGCAGTTGTTAACGACCGTAACAAAATGTTGATGTCGTCTGCATAGGCTACAACTTGGCTCGACTTATAAAGTAGTGTACTTCGTGTATCGACAGGTAGTTTCCTTATGACGTACTCTAGAGCCAAATTGAATAGCAATGGGGTCAGCCCATCTCCGTGGTTTAGTCCGATATTTATGTAAAAGGCATCAGTGAGTTGATGATTGATGCGGGCTTGGGAGGTTGTCGACTTCATTGTCATTTTGGTATAACGGACTAATTTGGCTGGCATGCCAAAGCAAAGCATTATGTAATGATTTTGTTTAAAAACAATCTCGTACACGTCTGGAACGTCGTGATATCCGAAGAAAATCTGAACTGAGCTCTCATCGATTCTAGACGTGAAGTCTGAGTTGTGCCAACGAATGGTACCCAATCGGTCAACCAGTCCGTGCACTCGTAATCCATTTCGCAGTGGCTGCTTATCGGCCAGCTAGTTCGGAGTGGGTTTCCGTCGCAGGTTTTTTAGATGGATTACGCTCGATTACATTAATTCAGCCACCACTACGTGCCCGTTTCAAATGCGTCTAAAATACAACCATACGGAAACGAAATCTATCTCTATTTTATTCCGTATTTAATTTCCATTCAGTCAGGCAACAACAAAAACTGGATCTAATTTCGCAATCCCAAATTTTCTTTTTCTATTTCCCGACGCGGAACCGAAAAATATTCTACCCTTACGCGAACTTCGAAATAACCTACTCTAATAAAAAACTGCAAAACAAACTGGTGCCACGTATCGATCACGACGCGAAACCGGCCATTCGTGGATTACAAGAACCCTACCCTCGTAGCGGCTTACTCACCGTTCGCTGACATTCCTGCTGGAAGGAAGTGTTTAGCTAGAAAGGAAAGACGTGATTATCCTAACCATTCATTTTTTCATTTAAATGCCAGAGGAAAACCTTTAAGAAATATTACTAAATGTCTATAAAAATTTACTCAATTTTAATTACAACCTTTTTGTTTTTCCTTTTTTTTCTATTTAATTGTAAATTTCATTTCATATTTCATTTCATATTCAACAAGCCAACTCCTGATTGAAGATATTCCAATAACTTTTGCTAAAGTTTTTGTGCTAGATCATATTTAGGTTTTTAATTTTATTGAATATTCATTTACGTTATTTATAAATGTTAAATTAAATTATGGATACAAGCTATATGACAAATTAATATTATATAATTAATATTCTTTGCGTTTTTTATTTCGTATTATTAAATATAAATCGACAGTTAAGCAGTCAGAGAATTTTTTTATGTCTCCAATCTGACTCTGACTTAGGGTATTTTCTTCAATTTTAAAATTCTTTAGAGGTTTCCATTTTATAATTAAATCTAATATTTTTTTTTTTTTTTTTCTTTAAAAGCCGTCGGGCCTTGCTTAGTTGTGTGAGCAGACGCGTTTCGACTACTTTGAGTCATCTTGAAGATGACTCAAAGTAGTCGAAACGCGTCTGCTCACACAACTAAGCAAGGCCCGACGGCTTTTAAAGAAAAAAGAGGATTGGCCTGCGGATATCAAATAAACAAAGTTATTGACTATAAATCTAATATTCTTTTCTGTTTCTGTAGATTGTCTTATTTTCATTTTCAGCTATTATGAATCTGCAATGCCTGTTTTTATGTCTGATTATTCTGTTTCATTTATAAAGATCGTTTTATTTTAATCAAGAAAAAAGAACGGACAATATCTAATATTCCCTGTTTAACCCTTTTGCATATTTTTCACAGAATCAAAAAGACGACCTAGTAAAAACTTAATAGGAAAATATTTGTCTATATAGAAATTACTGAGTGTAAAATGTATATGACGACAAATGACGTTTTAAAACTCTTTTTCGGAAGTCACGAATTTTTCTAAATGATATGTAACCTCATCTTGTATAGAATAGTCCACAAACAGTAGGCAAATTATAACTCGATTTGCACTCACCGTAAGTCTAGAGTCTCGAGCACCTATAATTCGTAATATGGAAGTGAGGAACAAACGTGCAATTGCTCACATCCAAAAGGGGTCAATAAACTCGTCTCGAAATATAACATTGAACAATAAGCTATGCGTGACGAAGGTCAACTTGGAATAAAAAGGCCAAGTTGTATGCTAGGGGAGACTTTATTACACACGGCGATGCTTGATTGTGCCAGAGTTCAGTAAAGGGTTCCTCATAAAAGTTCGGAAAACCGGAAAGTGCATTAGAATACCATTTAAAATAGACTTTTGCGAGTTAGTATTTCTTTGTTTAAATGCCTTCCAATAATCGCCAATCCTGTTGAAGACTTTGATGTGGGATTGGCGCTGCTGATACATTCGATAGTGCCGATTACGTGGACGAGAGTTCGCCAATAAAAGAGATAGCTGTTGCATTTGTAAAAGCTGTGCCTGTCGCTAATGCTGCCGCACTTGCTGGACTAAACAGTATGCATGCAACACTAGTCACAATTATTCCACACAAAAGCAGCAACAAGTTTTTGGTTCGTATCATTCACAATAGGCAGAATACCGCTGCCTCATTGAACGTCCAACAGCAAGCAATTTTGTTATACAGTTGATCCTACCCTGACTATTAGTGAGTTTATATAACCCTGCGGCAAATTCACGGTACTAAATTATAGAGAAACATTTCGACAGAGGCAATCGCGTGGGCGAGAGTTCACCAGTAGCAGATATAGCTGTTGCCTCGTCAAACCGGTGTCTGTCACTAACGCTGCCGCACTCACTGGTGTTTATGTTCTGGGTCTCGCTAACTTCAACGGGACTGTTCTAGAATGTTATACTCACTATTTCGGCTGCTGCACGTCCGCCTTTGGCCCAAAATTGTAACTTTATAAGATAGTCGAAGTCGTTCGAAATCGCGTGGCTCCAACCGAGAAAGCACTACTGGTGGCGATAACGGAGACGTTGATGAAAATGCTTTGTGAGTGGCGGTGGTCACTTGATCTTAAAACCAGTCTCCGACCACCTTTATAATTGTTGCGTTTGACCATGGTGTTCACATGAAAACGCCATAATTATTCTGCCAATAGTTTCATTGAAAATGTTGACGAATATTGTTAAAAAGTAGCCTTCTCATCAAAAGAATAATACAAAAAAAGCATGCATTCACCTTCGGTCTATGTTGTGCCTTAAATCAAAAATAAACACCCATAAGCTCTATAGTCAAATTGAAGCAAGGATAAGACTTACAAGTTGAACTCAAACTATACTATCGAAAACGATGCCTCAATACGTCTAATTAATTTAGATGAATTTGATTAAGCCGCGCCAGCACTGTTTGAAAATCCCGATGATATTTTCCATGGCTGCCAAATTCCTTTTCTTGACAACTGTCAAACGCAGTTCAGTGTCAACGAGTCGTTCAAGGGTCGCTCCCGAACCGTCGACGTCAATAGTGACCTGCTGATCGTTGTCAGTGGTGCAGGGTTGATTTATTCCTTTATTTGGTACAGTTCATTACTATCAATACTGTCCTACGCTTGCTTAAAGTCGACGAAAATTTGATGTACATCTAACTCCCAGCATTTTTCAAGTACTTGCTTGAATGTGAACAATCGGTCTATCGTCGATCTACCTGCTTGATACTTCCGAATAAAACTGTTGACGTATGATCCGATTTTATTTTCTAAGATCTTTGAAAATATTTTGTACGTTGTACAAAGTAGTGAAATGCCTCTATAATTTTCGCACTGTATCTTGTCACCTTTTTGTAGATAGGGGATATAATTAATTGGCTCCACTCTTTCGGAATATGTTCTCGTTGCCAAATGTGCTGGATGACTTTGCGAATAACTTTATGAACACTGCTACCACCATATTTGATGAGCTCTACTGGAATCTTATCGATGCCCAGCGCTGGATTACTCTTTTGGGTTTTGATGATGGCGTAAACTTCATCCAGAGTAGGTGGGACCAATGAATGCTGTAGTGAATATGAGTAGTTTCTATATGTCCGTGAAGGACTGCAGCAATGGTCTGCTGCCTCGCCAGAAGAAGGTGTCGGTATCTGCCGAGAATGCCCTCGTCTGGAGACGCGTGAATGCGCTGGCAGGCTAGCATTGCGGTGTCGTGGGGCGGGTTCATTTCCCCAGCACGAGGGCCCACTACAAAAAAATTTCGCACTCATGAATTTGACTGCTGGAGATCCAGGTGCAACCGAAGTCGCAAAAATTGTAGATAACTCCACAGAGGGAATTAGAGCTTGTTACGAGAACAAGTGGAACCTGAAAAGAAAGGCGGACTTGGGGTAACCTCGTCATTACCCGACGAAGTTCATGGCCCACAAATGAAAGAGGGGCAAACGGGTGATGGTGGAGCCCCTTCGCACCCACCCAACCAGAATAAATCCATATATATGCTGTTGCAGTGGCCAGGTATTCCTCTTCTGAGTGGAAAACTCATACAACTTGAATTGCATGAACTTTCCCATCAGAAGGGGAGTACCCCGGTGACCAATTTATGTCATAGAATTATACAATTTGAATGCATAACTCTATGCCATAAAGAGGCACTCTGCTTGGGCCACTCAACCCGCGACATCACCTGAAACAAAAGAAGGATGAATGAGTACCCGGCAGCTGGCTCATGTTTTTCGTGGGCAGCCTGCCACCGTACCGGGTCCTATACCCGGTTAGAATTTGAAGAAAGGAAAGACCGACGTTTTGCATTTAACATTTCATGATTTGTAGTTTATTCTCTAAGGTTTTACAGGTAATATACATGCTCAAAGTAGTATATGCTTGATATGAGATATTCAAGAGTTGGACAACTGTCGCATTCGCGTTCCGTTATGAATATGCAAAAATATTTATGCGATTTAGCACGTAACTGCGATTCATTATAAGTCCGACGTGCATGAGCTCTATTCTTTATCAAATGGATAAAAAAAAAAGAAAAAAAAATTGGGTTCGATACGTGGTACCACTCATCAAAGCCTAATTTTTCCCCAGAAGCAAATTCACGAAAAATTCATTTTTTTTCTACCTATCACAATGTGAAAAAAATTGAGACTTATCTAGGCTATTAAGAGAAAAACCCGAAATTATAAATAAAAAAAAATAATTTTAAATATAAAAAAAATGTCTTTAAATAGTTCGTGTTTTATAGATTCTGCTTAGTCTGTCATATGGTTTCTATTTAAGATTTTTGATCGTTCATCAAGTAAATTTCCTCTCGGTGAAAAAAAAGGATAATTATCTAATAGCAAATAAATTGCATGTTTCATTACTAATCAACTGCCGCATACACCTCTCTCAACGATGCTTGGATTTTTTTGAAATTGACGATTCTTCGGCGGTCTCTGAATCTCCACGAAACTGCACGCACCAGGATTTTCACTTTTCGCTGGGATTTCGTGCGAAATATTGCTCACTCAGTTAATAAGTTAAAACTTTACCTTTTCGCCTTTCCTTTTAGCCTCTATTTAAGCATTCTTTTGTCCATTTTTTTTCATCCCAGCGTAATATTCGTCATGTCCTTGACTTGAGCGCACGCACCAAATCCCAACTGGCATTCCTCGTTTAGCACCGGCCGTTGTTACGCGATGAAGTCCAAACCAACAAATTGCCAAGCAGACCATCAAATATACCAAAGTCCTTGCTGAATGAGAAGGAAACCGAAATTTTGGTGTAGTATTCACAAGATTAAGTGTCCCAAGGCTGCGAAAGCAAGCATAGGGCGCGTGGTAGCCAATGAGAAAGGAAAAGTGGTTGCAACATCCATGCGAACTTCACGAAATGTGTATGGCAATTAAAGCACAAAGCGCGTGGAGATGATTTGTCTACATTAATTGGCAACAAAACAGCCACAAGCGGAGCGTACACTTGGAAATCTCGCAATTTCCGCACACAAAACAGGCGAGCACCACAAAATACAGAATTACATCCTTCACTTCGCAAGCAAGCTACACACTCTTATCTCGTCGGACTTTGCAAGCGTTTCGGGCAAAAAAATAATGCAAACGCTATTCACACAACCGTTTTTCTCAAACATCACCGAAATAGAGCACTGTAATGAACCCGTTGTTCTTGGTGATCACTGTACTTTCACTAATCCCATATTAATTGCTGCATGCGCGGGCGTTTGCTTTTCTTCAGTTCAAAATGTCAAATCACAAAACACTTCACAATTCGATATCACGCAAAAATGAAATTAGAAAAAGTTTATTTCTTTTCAAGGTGCTGTGGCGGTTATAATGCTTTTTATTACAGTCCTTCAACACACTGTGAAAACACTACCTCTCAGAATAATTTGTTTCTTTTTTTTTCACATTCCTCCGTCTCTGTTAGTAAACAAATTGCTGTTTACAGTTAGCTTAGCGCTAGCTGTTTTTCACAGGGCACTGCTTGCTGCTGGCTCCAAATAGTTCACTTTTGTGTGTGTGTTTTGATTCACACACTCGGTTGTTGGGGTACGCTTGCACTCACACTCTTTTCCGCCTTTATTAGAAATCAACGAAAACCAGAAAAAACCAAAACTATTTTCTCCGGGAATGACTATAAGTGTTCAGATAAACCAAAGAATCACTCATATTTGCTGATTTCACTATTTCCTTTGCACTACGGGAAAACTTCGGTGATTTCACATCGAATGTAAATCGCAACGGCAACTACAAGCGCTTCTTGCGATGACGATCGCCGTAAAAACGAGCAGAAAATTCTTACACAACTTTGACGATTAATATTTCGGATGCCGAAAACGATATATTCGCGGTTGGGAATTCACATTTATTAGTGTGCCACGGCTAGGTTGTAACTAGAATTTCGATTTGTATATAGCTACAAATTTACGCGACGCGAAAAACCAGGAAAATTTCTATTTTTCTGACTTGCACTTGAACAACCGATCACAAAGAGCGCTCACCCAACTTCAGTCTCCTCGCAATTCCCGTTCGTTGATCGTCAAACTCGCCTTTTTCTTGTGTTCCTTCATTTATACAATCAAACGCGCGAAATTCAATTTGGTTATTTTCTTTTTTTTCTCTTTTTTTTGTTTTTTTTTATCTTGGTATAAATTTACTGATAAATCATTTAATTGAATGGAATTCCGTCTCACCCTGAATTATTTAAATTTGTCGCTAAAATATGAAGGTTAGCTCAATCAATTTTTGCAGGTTTAATTAAAGTGAAACAGGTCAAGATAAATTGGAGAATGTAGATTTGCAATTTGTGTCACACGTTTGTATTAATTATTGAATTTGAGTTTGAACACATTTATTTTGTATGAAAATTTAAGGTGCTTTAAAAAAGAGATTTTAATTACACTTGATTGGATAACAATTCGAACATATTCAAAAATTATGATTTTATATATTGAAAAGAATTTATAATGATGTCATGTCCCTTGTTTGATATTGAAAAGAAAAAGATATATTTTGTGCACGTATTTAAACATGTGCAATGTGCCGTGCTCAGTTACTACAATGCTCTCCGGAAGCGTTTATACGCTCCAATGTTCTGGAGCTGTGGGCAGGAGCTAAGAGGTTCTTGAAATATGATGCCCACCTTTCCTTAATCTTGGTTTCATCTGCGATGATATTGCCAATGTCATCATGACAGAGCGTGGTTTTGGGCTGATAACCACGTTTCAGGCTTTTCACTACTTTGTACGCTTGTTTTGTGTTGTTGCTCGCTAGACTTACATCTTTATTTCTCAATTAGTCGTAATTTTCTTTCATTTTTTTAATCCAAATTATCATCTAACAGCTTAAATTGTTCCATTTCTGAACTTAACCATTTTGAAAGTCAAATACTGTTTAAGGAAAATGTTTTATTGTATTAACACTTCCAATGTGAGTTACTTCAAGCGTTTCCATGAAGGGACAAATATATTCAACACTCCCATTGCAGCTAACATACGAACTACCCATACTTTCAGTCGCTTTGAAGCCATCATTTTTAATTTAAGTATTTGATTTTTATACTGTTTGTAGTTTCCCATGTTTAGCGCTTCCAAACCATCCTTAATTTTTTTTATTTCTATTAAAACGTTTTTTTTTCTTTTCAACATATATATATTTCGGGAGTAAGTTGCTCCGTTCTTCAGTGTCTACTGTTTTTAAATGTTACAAGGACTTTTTACGGATATTTATCCTAAGACAAACCAAGTTCTAATTTCCTAAGATCTAGTTGCTTAAAGTTTAATTAGTATAGGATTTTATTGCCTGCCTACATGTCCTAATCTTATTTTGCTTATTTTCAGTGGATTTAATTACTTAGCCTCTTATTACTTAGGGTCTAATGTTTTTTTTTAAATTGTTTTAGTATTACTTTAATGGTTTTTGTTTCTATTATTACCGTTATTATTATTATTTGTAATTTATTCTTATTTTTAATTATCTGGGGTCGTACAAAAAAGAAAAAAGGAAAAACACACAACTATTTCACTAAACTGAGGAGGTCAGAGTACCCATTGCCCAGTTCATCGTTGCGTCTTGTTCGGTTGACTGCCTCGTAGTCCTCAATGATTTCTACATCAATTTTTGTATGTTCCTTACTTCCGTCAATACCGTAAGATCGTCCCATTCAATTTGATGCTCTTCGCAAATATGTTTAGCTACTGAAGATTTAACGTTGCTCATATTTCCTCGTCTCATCGCCACTTGCGCCTCTTTTGTGTACTCCTCGAATCTTATTTTAACCATTCGTCTTGTTTGTCCAATAAATGCAATATATGCTTTGCATTTGTACTAGACTTCTCCTCTTTCTACTTATCGTCCTTTGCATTTGTGAACCTACTCTTCAGTTGGAACTGGGCGCTACTTGAAATTAGCTGGATATCAACTTGTTTAAGTAATCTGTTTTAGCCTCCTGTTAGATCCAAATGTACGACCACTGCTCTTTGTTGTTGCCTTCTGCATTGAGTGCAAAGCGTGCTGAAACTATCCCGCGTTTTTCTTGCTTCGATCTTCTTCATGATACCTAAGATTGTCCTAGGGTCATACCCGTTTTTCTTCGCTGTGTCCAGAATGTAATTTATTCCCTTCATTCGGTTTTCCATGCTCGATGGTACTGATATTATCCTGTGTATCCAAGCTCGGAAAGATGCCATTTTTGTGAGTATGCATGTTTTGATGTCCTAGCCACGGTCCTGTGAGTGCTTGAATTTTTTTATATGTGTCCAGTTCTAATCTGCCGCTACCCCTCGTAATTTTAAAGTCGAGGAAAGGTAGTTCATTGTTGGTTTCTTCCTCAATTGTAAAGTTGATATTTTTGTGGATGTTGTTTAATTTCAGCAGCAAGCTGTTTATATCTTTTTCGTTTGCTATAGCAAAAATATCTATCAAACGCAAAATTTAGCCATTAAACCTCCTTGTTCCATTTTTTTCCTCAATGCAGCTCATAAAACCCCGCTTAAAAACGGTGTCTTCTGCTTCTGTGAATTTTTTCCAATATTGATTCGAGGTAGCTAAGTAATGCCACTTTATTACCGATTGTTGTCAGTTTCTCATCCGGTGCTTTTCTCGAAACTATGGCGATTTAATCTGGCTTTATTTCAAATTTTCTTCTTGTAGCTGGACCTGTTTGTCTTGGTCTATCAAAACATCCCATTTCTGATCCCATTACAATTTTTTGCAACATATCACTTGTGATATTATTTACCTCTGCCTACATTTGAGCCTACAAGTCTCCATAATTCACACTGTTTATTAGTTGGTCAATTTCAAGTACTTTAAATACTGGAATTTTAAAAGCTTTTTAGTCAGGAAATTTAGGTGAAACTCAATAAGACACCATAATAAGAATTTGTCAGAGACGGTATCAAAAACAATAAAATTAAAATCAACACCGGAATTGCTTATTCAATCTTATTTATTAAGTACGAGTTGTCCCCCTTGAACGATTAGGATCAACTCATTATCTCCCGCATCTTGTTGCTTGCGTCTCGCGCTATAGTGGCAGGTGACAACTCTGTTTCGGAATCGTCCTTTATTTCACCGTATTCGTCTTCGTTGTCACTCGAGTCGCTGGTTGAGAGGTTGCTGATGTCATCCAACCCCAGTGCCGATTTGCACCTGGGTTTCATTTTCTCTGACGTAAACACTGAACTAAAATGTCGTCGACTGTTGCTCTTCAATCCAATCAATATCTCCACAAAATATCGGTCTTTACCGACTCATTTTTGAACAACTAATGGGCCTTTGTACTTTGGCTTTAATTTTCGTGAATATTCCGTTGCAGGCGGTTCGTGTTCTAACAGAACCAAATCATCAATAGTGTAAACGGTAGGAGCAGCGTGTCGTTGATCAAACTGTCTTTTCCATTTTTCGCGTTCCCTTGAGATTCTAGCCATAATTGAGTATTGATTGATGCGCTCACTCCACTTGCCCGTTGGCTCGAGGGGTACGAACTGCATTTTTGATGTGTTGAATATTGTTTTCAGCACGATATCGAGCAAAGGACTCTGCTGTAAACGCAGAGCCCCGGTCGATGAGGGAAGTACAAAATACGTCATCATTTCGCTTAAGCATCATAATACTATAACGTTTTTCGTATTTTTAATGGCTTTTATGTCGATGCATTTGGTGAAAGCGTTGGAAATTACCAAAAGGTACGAATTACTAAAGTGGCATCGCAGAAACGGTCCTAGATGATCCAAGTGAAGTCATTTGAATGGAACGGGCTCCATTTACGCAAAATGTTGGCATCCTTTGGTCTTTCCACCACGGGCTTTATTGTAATTGCATTTCAAGCACGTTGTGATGTAATCTTTACATATTTTTGCATACGTCGGAACCAGAAATTCTCTTTTATTCGGCTTATCGTTTTTTCCAATGCGAAATAACCTGCGTGGTCGTGGCATGACTGCGCAACCTTCCAGCGTACTCCTTTTAGAACGACAAAACGTGGCTCCCTGTCGACGATACGATAAAGACGGTAATCCTTGATTCAATACTCTAACTTCAATTGTTTTTCTTGCGCTGACGTGCTGTCTCCCTTTAGGATGGGAATTATGTTTTCCTAGGTTTTGTCCTGAAGTTGCATCGTTAGAAGCTAGTCTTATTGACCGATCGAGACTGTAAGTATGAAACCGGCTATTTCAACATCCTTCTCTGGTCCTACCTCAGCTTGGCTGAGCGCGTCGATGTGACTCATCTTAGATCCGGAACGATGAACAATATTGAAGTCGAATTCGAGAAGTTGGATCCACCTTCGGGGATGATCATATCATCCAGATATGCAGTAACCTTCAAAAAGGCTCCATTTTTATGATTTCGTTCATGAATTTTTGAAATTCCCCTGGAGCATTTGCCAGACCGAAAAGCATGCGGTTAAATTCCATCTTGGCGTCGTTAGTCATAAAGGCGGTAAAACAACTCTCATTTTACTTCTATCTGATGATACCCAGTATGGAAATCTAAACACGAAAAGTATTTATTTCACGCAATGTACGCAACAATTACCGGCATTGGAAAAGATTGTTTCGCGGTGATTTCGTTTAATCGGCAGTAGTCAATAGAAAGCCGATGCTCGCCATTTTTTTCAACCAAACTATTGGTGACGTGTATAGAGAATCAGACGGACGGATTATAATATGTTCGAACAGATCTTCAACGATACTATTAACGATCGATCTTTTCGCGAATGGAGCGCGGTAAGGTTTTAGGTCGATATGTTATCTGGAATTTCGTTAACGAACACTTTCCCAATTCCAATAAGTCTTTCGCGAAAAATTCTCTATTGGCGATTAACACTGAATTTAATGTATTTTTGCCCATGTCCGATACAGAGTTACCAAGTTCACGGTTCTTTCCATACCGAAGTCTCCACCTTCTATTATCAAACGTTTACTGTTTCCCCACAAAACCTTACTACCCAAGAGTACATTCTCACAAATAAGATCCTTGTCAACGTTCATCATGGTTGTCTCAACCGATTCATTGTCAAATGTCACTGTCACGCGCCCTTCAAAAATGTTTAAAATTCCTGCCACAAAATGTCCGTAAGACTTTCAGCAAACACTTTCCCAACAAGTGTACAATTACAGCCGGTAACGATGAAAGCTACAGGTTCTTTATTATTTACTTTTTTTTTTCATTGGCCTCGTCTAAATGTTCAGTTTCATAAATCTCAAGAATGCTTTGACCGGGTTTATAATTGGCATATGATGTCAATTTGTGCCCTACACGCGTACATAAATTACACCTCTCGTAACGTTGAGGTTTCGAGCAATTTATGGACAAGTCTCCTGGAAGAAAACAATTGAAACGTGTACGTGACTGCCTTTGGTCATTGGTCTCTACACTATTCGATTCGGCACTTGTTTTCGAAGTCGGTATTGGCTTGCCTCTGGCACAGTTTGCTATACTTACACTTTCACGTGGTTCATAGAGTGGCTTTGGGCGGTTTGCGAAAAAGCGGCAGATGGTGTCGAATAATTCTGCTGTCGTTGTAAACTTCAAACACGCTAGCGCATTTTGCAGAGTGCTGTGATCGAGGTTGGTTCGAATGTATCAAGGCGGTATCTTTCCATTAATGCCACCTCTTCGAGTAATCGCACACATGTGCTAAAAAGCCACTCGATAGGTTCCCCTGATTTTCTGGTCGTTGTTATCAGCTTTTTATGAATAGCACTCTCGTTTAGGAAATTTTGTTCCAAATCGCGTGCAAGTGCTTCTCATAAAAAGTGCGGCCATGGATGGCTGTCAAACCATAATTTTGCTGCTCTTTTAAGCTTTGACGGTGTGGCGAGAAGCAACATCTGGTCATCCCGGTCGAATGTGTCTCGCAGCATGTTGATCCGACTTACAAATTGAGCCGAGGTAAGTGACAGCTTGCAGTATGGGTCAAAATCGGGTAGCATCTCACAAACTTCACGAACGGTGAGTGAGCGACTACTTATACCTGTTGTGGGCAATATCGGTGCTCGTTCTTACGTTTTGTGATGCGTCGTCGGTGCAGCACCCGACGGAAAGGCAACGAGCGGTGGCGGCACGTGTGAGACGCTAGACGTATTCAGCGGCGACATTGAGACGGTTAATGTTGCTGACGGCAGCATCGCGGGGCATGTTGTCAGCGGGGACGTCTGTACGTATGTATTGGTCGGCCTTTACGAAAACGATTGCACGTTGTTTTCATTGGCGATGTGGGCAGCTGTTGCATTCGATCTGATAGTGTGTGTTTGTATGGCGGAGGGCGCTTGAAACATGTTCCTACCGGCAAGTCCCCTCCACAATGACGTAATGGACGCCATGTCATTTTTTATTTTTTCGAACTCCTCACATGTTATGGGATTCGATTTTTCGGACGGCGAATCCTCTTCCTGCATTTCCTCACATTTATCGTCTACTTCGTCGGTGTCTAATATTCGTCTGAGGCGCGCGATGAAATTCGCTTTGGTGCCCGAAATCGAACAATTTAAGAACCTCAGCTTTGTTAGACAGGTCTTCAAGCTTCACCACCGGAATTTTACGATTTTAAATTGTATACACAGTCTCGCATAAGCGTCGCGCATGTCAGGGTGATATCCCACTTCTGAATATTGTCAGAGACGGTACCGAAAGCAATAAAATTAAAATCGACACCGGAATTGCTTATTCAATCTAATTTATTAAGTACGAGGCGTCCCCATTGAACGATTACAATCAACTCACTATCTCTCACATCTTGTTGCTCGCGTCTCACGCTATAGTGTTGTCAGGTGACAAACGGGTTAATTATTCGAATCGGCTGACGACTCCCAAAGTGAAAGTCAAAAGCGCTGTATTCAATACTAATCGTTATAAATTTTCAAAGAAAGTAATAAAACTTAATGGCCCAACGTTAACAATTAAAATCATAAAATTAAAAAAAAACCATATCAGTTTCAAAATAATTAAAATTATTACATATTTTATGATTCGTTTGAAAAAAGGAGAAGAAATCAACCAACACTATTC
Source organism: Odontomyia ornata (assembly GCA_963969285.1). Taxonomy (NCBI): domain Eukaryota; kingdom Metazoa; phylum Arthropoda; class Insecta; order Diptera; family Stratiomyidae; genus Odontomyia; species Odontomyia ornata. The sequence continues at coordinate 164,645,961 of OZ017741.1, forward strand.
AAAATTTATTCATAATTGCTGACCATTCCCAATCTTCAAATGGACGTAGAATATTAAGATATTAGCGTTCATTGATACTGATTTATCAGGGCTTCGCGAAATTTGTTTTATAGTTATAAGTGTATTTTGAAGTCAGCTATATCAAATTGTACTTCTATAAAACAAAATGTTTTACGACACATGCTTGACTTAATTTCTACTCTCTAAGTAAATCGTAAAAAAAAAGGATAGACAGACCGACGCTCATGTCAGAAGGGTTTAATGCTCAACTTCTCAGTAATGCAGTCACCAGCAAAGAATAAAGTCAAGAAAAATGTCAAAGGGAAGTGCACCTTAAAAAGAAAGTCTATTATTTTTCTATTTTCAAGCTTTTTTTGTTGCAAACGAACAAAAATCACTCAAACCATGAATTCCCAAAGAAATTTATGATATTGATGTTATCTGAAAATTTTAACAATATCAAATCAGACTGCAATGTCTGATTCGATGCCCATAAATTACCAAAATCGTGTGTTATTATTGTTGTAATTGGAGAAATATCAAATGGCTATAACTTCCGTGAATATGATTCGATTTTCATCAAACTTACAGATTCTCAAGAACTTTAGTAAGACTACTTAAATATGTCGTTGAGTTTATGGGTATCTATATGATTTTATTGGGCAAAATGTTAAATTCGAGGAGCATACTATTATTAACAAAGTTGTGCGAATTTTTACTTCTAAGGTATCTGTTGCTATTGTACTCATAAACATGTGCCTACATAATTTTTTCAGATCACGTACAAAATTTGATGTTTCTAGCTTATATCATTTGCGCGAAAAATTGCCGTTGACGAACGGACAGACAAGTCACGATTTGAGTAGGGTTTTGTAAAATTATTTTACAAAATCCTAAAAAGGATTATTTAAAATGATTCGAAGCAGCTATGATAGGAGATGATTTAGACAAACCACTAAATTATTATGAAATCCTTCCGGTTGAAGTATTTTTCACTCTATTCAACTTTTTATATTACAGAAAGATGCCATCACTTCCTTCATTCGATAAAAGTTTTCTAATGTTGGATATTAGTTCCTTGCTTTTGCTTACCTTAGTCATATGTAAAGGTTTCAAGTGTTCTATACATATTCAATGTAATCTGCTTAAAATTGTTCATCCTTATTATTTTTGTGCCCAAGGTATGTTTAAAGAAATCATTGAGAAAAATTTTTATGACCGTTGAGTCAGATGAAAACATTGGTCTACACTGTTTGATCTATTAATTATGTTCTCAGGTCTTTTTAGTCCTTCTGTCAACACACAATATCGATGACCATGCACGAAGCTATGAGCCACAGGTGACCACATTCTTTCCTAAGTTATTCACAGCGGATGATGGTCAACTACCTAACGATCACATTCTATAGGCTCCATCAATTCAGGGGTGTGGTAAGGATGAGCTCAAATATGTATATGTATTTACATATTGCTTAAATGGAGTGTTTTAGCTTGTCATATTATTTGCTGATTTCAAATGACCTTATCACCGGCATCCCATGTTAATATTAGCTCGCATTCCCGCGTATGTTTGTATGCAGAAGGTAACTTTTAAGTTGAATTTTGTATTCCTCGACAGCGTGTAGAGATTAGGCTAATGTCTGATGACATGTATCACGCCATCGAAGTGGGAATTAAACTCGGACTAAACAAAACCTTACAAATTCCTTGGACTGCATAAATTAACTTCAGATTTAATTAACCGCCATTTCTCTCTCTTTCCCAGTCAGAAAATTAATTTCATGGTTGTTATTTGTCGCCAGCGAGGTTAAAGATTTCAATCTTTGGAACACCTTCGAGCGTGATCTTTGATCTTGGAGGGATTTACATAAATATTTTTCATGTCTTTATAATATTTTAGGAATAATAGCTTTATCGTATATGGTAAGAGTGCTTGGCTTCCAAGGAGACAAGAATATTACAGGTTTGAAGATTAAGTTATTTTGTTAAAGAAAATGTCTTGCAATGGAAATATTAAGTGTGAGTGTGAGTTAGTCGAAAATGATTTGAGGCTAGGAAAGGGTAGATGTAGGTCAACATCACAATATTTGTTACAGAAAATTGGCTATTGTATCTGGCAGATTTAGCAATATTGTTGACCACTGTCTCCCTTTGTCCCGATATTTTCTTGAAAAAGAAAGCCTTGGCAATCAATCGGTGAATATACGCCAGGTATAAAAAGGTACCATGAGCCACGAAAGCCACATATATAATGTAAAGTTCAGTGTACACTTGTTTCCCGGATTAAAGTCGTTCCTAGCCTGAAGAACACCACCATATACGATCAATCACTAAGTTATCAATCCGTATTCAAATCATCTTTGCACGTGGAAAGTATTTGATTACCATTCAAAATTTCTTCTTTGTCTAGCTTCCCTGAGCAAGCAGTTCTACTTTTCGATCGCTTCATCAAGTTTTTACAACAAACTGATAATTATGACTCAATTTTTGGTCTCCGCGTGATATTTATGGGGATTTTATGCAGATGCAATAATTGGAAAGCCTTTTGTTATCGACTGTCGATTTATTAAGTATTCTTCATGTGGGGATGTTTTTTCTGTCTTAAGATCGGCCGGTGTTTAAAAATTTATTGCTGGAAGGTTTTTAAAAAGAAATAAATAAACATTTCAGAGATCAACAAACGTTATAATTAGTATTTTCTTTCGACACCATTAATGAGAAAAGATCGCAAAGTCTTTGTGTGATATGACTCAATTTCTGTATCACTTCAAAATGATTTATAGCGACAAATACGCCGTTTAATTTAAATATTTCTCGTTGTTGTTCACGACGACGGGATTAATTAGCTTGCAGTTGGTGTGGGAAGAGAATTTTTTATACTTTGAAGATAATAGTGAGGCAAGTTGGTGATCAAAATAGAATGCCGTCACTTACTTTAGTTAAATTGTAAATGTTCATTTTTCTGTATATTAATTTTTGGTAGATTCAATTTTGTGGATATTTGCAGGAGTTGAAGTCTTCATGTACTCGTATATGATAAAGCTTTATAACATCCCTCATAATGATGAACCTGGATTATAAATCTCATTCGATTTTCCTCGGTATGTACTATAAAGACCCCCTAGTTTGACGAAAGCTTATGTGACTTTTCATTTGATTGTTGAGAACTGCATAGCAGTGCCAGTGCTCCCTCTTCGAGCGCAGATGGAAAGGCATAACGTTATTCCATCGTGTGTATTCCTTCTCTTCCAGGATTTAATTTATTTTTGATTTTCTCGTAAATGTCTGTGATTTTCTGATTTTGTTATAATCTCCAATATTTCGGAGCGATACCCGACAGAGATCTGTCATCCTTGCACGATTTGCTAAAAAATTGACAAGTGTGAGATGACAGATCTCTATCTGTCAACCGCCACAAAGCAAGTAGGAGCTTCAGCCATTTTTGTCCTTAGTAAAGGATTCTTAGCGTTCGCATTGAAAGAAAGAGAAGCTTTCTGCAAAAAAAACATTTAGCGCGAAAATGTTTATTAGACCATTTTTAGTAGCGCAGAAGTATATTTTATGTTCTAAACGGGTAACTTTCAAGTGTTGCGACCGTTGCAAAGTAATAATTGAAGGTATGCCGTGGTAAAAGGATTTTCATTGCTCTAAGATTGATAGGTTATTGGTTTTGCCTATATAACAAAATATACAGATTGCTAACATAATCTTTCCTCTGCCCAAAAGGTGCTTTTGTAAAATAACTATATGTTTAATGTGATTCTAATAAGTGGGTATTTTACGAATAGAGCGTATCTTCGCCCTCACCCTGGCCTCTAAATTTTAGGCGTTTGTGCTGTCCTCAAATCGCGTGGAGAAAAAGCGTATTTAATAGCTTCATGGAAACGATGTGTACTTTTATAAAGTGATGTGGTTTTGCGGTTTACTTAGAAATCAAGACTCTTGTTTGATGATAGGGAGCATATAAGGAAATTGCTGTTGCGCCCGGAGTAGACTTTTTGTTATAAATTGGTGGTCGGATTGATGGCAATTGATTGCAATTGATGATAATGGAACATACGAAATAGGATCTTTAGCTGTTTCAGCTATTATTAATTTGGCTGTGTGATATACTTGGGTAGAACGATTTTCACGTTGGCTAGGAATCGAGCATGGCTAACTAGAGTGATTAATCGTGAATGTTTTTACGGGGAGTAGGTCGAATTTCGGAATGAGAAATGTCCAAGAAATCTGCAAGTTTGTTATGAGTTGTAGAATAAGAATTTCGAATGGTATAAACTTTTTCAATCACAACGAGCTACACTTAATTTTAATTGGAAGTTTGAAACCAAATCAATACATGCATATTTGCTCGGCCATGTGAACTGAATAAGAGAAGAGCATGGCGGTGAACTGGACTGGTGCTTTGGTAGATAATTATTAACTTTAAATATTTAGTATTTTTCATAGTTTCTGGATTCTCAATACGACAAACATTCGAAATTATTTCTTAAACTTTGACGATCCAGCACCTCTTACACCTAATTTAAGGTTCAATTTAATGTTTCATATCACCTTTACATTCACCAAAATACCCTGTATAGTGTAACAGGTTTTTTGTAATCGTAAAACAGCAATCTACTCAATGTATCAAATTACCAAGCCCTTTTAATGAAATCTTACTCCACTTTTCAAAAATTCCAAACTCAAAAAAAAAATCATTTGCGGAAGTCTGAAGAAACATATTTTTTGATGATAAAATGCTCCATGAAAAATTGGTTTTGTAATTATGTAAAATCTAATTTTTGGGCAACTTCTTGGCTAAAGTAAAGATAGGACCTTCATAATTAAATAAATTATGTCAAGAGCGTACTAATAAACAAAAACATTAATTTTCACGTTTTAACATATTCAATTCTAAGATTAATAAAACGATATTTTTTTTCGAAATGCTTTTTAAGATATAAAAGATGTATGTGATGATACCCGTCGTTAGAAATGTCATTTAAATACAAAAAATGGCAGATATATATGCGCCCAATGCGGTAATAGTTTTATTCCATAAACAATTTAAAATAGTTTTATTATTTTCGTTATTCATTGGTTATATTGCTTCTGATTTAGCAAAGTAACACAAGAAAATAATTCTTTCACGTCAATCGGAACTATACATAATGGTAATAAGCATATTTTAATGTACGTTAAGTAACCAATACATTGGCTTAAATATAAAATAATATAAATTGCTTGTAAGTTGAAGACGATGCATGATATGAAAAAATAATCGAAAACGATACAAATCTACATCAAAATTAGCCAAACATTCTGTTCCTTGTGTCACCGGGTCAAACATTTTCCGGACCATTTCGAATTCAAATATGTCCATTGCCTTTTCGGATTCCCTTGTCAGGGTCCATGTTTCACTTCCATATAACCGCAGAGGTTTGACTACTGTTTTGTGAATATGGAGCTTATTTAGCCTGTGCAGCACTCTGGACCTAAGAATGGGAAGTACCGAATAAAATTATCCACATTTTTGAAGCTGTAGTTGCCTATGGTCAGGTTTTGTCGAATTGGAGTTCTCCTCCTTGTTTGACTCATGAATTTACTTTTAGTTTCATCAACTCGTAGGTCGATTCGGCTTGCTTCAGATGCTAAGCTCAAAAATGCTCCTTTGGCATCTAAAATTGAACGTGCCATAATATTGACGTCATCAACATATGCTACCAATTGTATGGACTTGAACATTAGTGTACCGAGGCTTCAGCTAATTTCTTCCTGATGACGTGCTCCAGCGCAAAACTAAAGAGCATTGGAGCAAGCCCATTCCCTTGGCTTGTTTAAAGCCTGATTCCATTGTGAAGCCGTCCGTTAGTTCATCCTTTACCTCGACCTGGGACTCTATGCTTAGCATCGCGCTCTTGATCATGCGGACTAGTTTTGTTGGGGCGCCTAAGTCATTCTGTTCATATTCTGCATATATTTTTTTTTGTGGTAGGAAGGTGAATGCTATTTACGCACAGAGTGCGGGACTCCCATGCGCGACTGGACTACCCACTAAACACTCCCCTGTCAACCTGAAACCCCAACCTGGAACCGTTTGACACATTACTTCGGGCCAGGTCTCGTTTGGTTACGCCGTGGGGCACCTTCAACCCGGGGAGTCCCTTTCCTAGCGGGAGGGGAGAGAGGAAGAGGAATTGCCAGAAGAGCGATCCCCCAGCCCCAGCGCCCCCGGCTGCTGTGAGTCCCTTTTACATTTTAGGACTGCCCGAACATAATGTGCCACCTGGTTCCATTTGTCAACCGATTCGAGCATCACCGCAACTTTATTATCCGGGGGTGAGCTCTCCCGTCTCCATGTAGGGTTCCCTTCGCAGCCTGACCCATTTTGTACACGCAAAAAATGTGTGACAGGCATTGTCCTCCTCTCCTGGGCAAAACCGATAATCGGGAGACATTGACTTACCGATCTTGTGCAGGTAAGACTAAAAACACCCATGCTCGCTCAAAAGCTGGGTCAGTCTCACCATGCCTTCCAGTCCACCTTCCCTTCGTGCAATTCACCCAAGACTGCTGCCAATCGTTGAGCGAGCGCTGTCTCTCTTCGCGGACAACCATCTCCCTCGCATCCTCGTTTCAGCGCAGGTAAATAGCGCGGCGCTCTCTAGCAAGGAGGATGACAGGTATCATACCTGCCGAGTTAGAGACTGTTGGATACGAAGATGCAATTCTCAGTACTCCTCTTCTCTGTACCTGTGCCAAACGTTTTCGGTATACCTCCTTGCTGAGAGCGTCGCTCCATACCTCTGCTCCGTACAGTAGCACTGACCCTACAGCACTCATCAAGAGGCGTCTTCTTGATGGGCTGGGTCCCCCTACGTTGGCCATAAGTCGACTCAGGGCCGATATTCCCGAAGCAGCCTTCTCAGCCGTTGCCTTGATTTGCTCAGACAAACTCATATTTGAGTCGATCAGTAGCCCCAGGTACTTCACCGCTGGCTTCGATTCGATTCGTAAGTCCCCAATACTCATCATCCTTACTCTAGGGATTCTCTTTTTTGTCAAGATGACCACTTCGGTTTTCTCCAGTGCTAAACTCAGCCCGCGAGCAGTCATCCAGTTCCTCACTCGGCGCATTAGCATACCTAGCCTAAGTTGCGCTTGTTCAACGGTGCGTCCAGCGACCAGAGCCGCAACATCATCCGCATAGCCGACCAAGCGCGACTCATCTGGCATCTCAAGTCTCAGTAGCCCGTCGTAAGACACGTTCCACAGGTCCGGACCAAGGATAGATCCCTGGGCAACACCCGATGTAATTTCCATCCTTCGTTGGCCCTGTGTCGTGTCGTAAAGCAGGCTCCGGTTCTTTAGCTAGTTCCTCGAAAGCCGCATTAGATATTCTGGAACTTGGAAAAAATTTTCCAGCATATCCACCCATCTAGCGGAGTTGAAGGCATTCCTGACGTCGGGTGTCACCAACAGGACGATCCGTCGCTTGGTATGTCTATATGACTCTACCTTTTAGACCGCGCTCACCACTTCTGCACTCGCATCAATGGTAGAAAGCCGTACTGCCGAGGAGATAGGTCCCCAGCAGCATAAATCACGTCAATAAGTCTTCCCTTGATGAGTTTCTCTAGCACTTTCCCTGCCGTGTCTAGCATGCATAACGGGCGGTATGCAGACGGCGATTCGGGATTTCCCTTCCCCTTGCTGATCAGCACGAGCCTCACCACCCCGTCCCGTAGGCAAGCATTGAATATGCTGAGCAACAAGTCAGGACAATGGTGATAGACGAGCCGCAACATCTCAGCTGGAACACCATCTGGACCTGGAGTCTTCCTCGCTTTCAATGAGAGGACTACCTCCTCTAGTTCCAGCTACGTGAAAAGTGGGCACTTGACTGCTGTTTCACCATGGACAGCGTCAACCCGGACGGGATGGGCGGGGAAGAGTCCCCACACTATCGCGTCCATTTTTTGGCGTCATCTATACAAGGCTTCCGTAGGGCATCAAGTTTCCCCATGACCAGCTTGTAGCCAAGGCCCCGCGAATCCTTGTTCACACTGTCCACTAGGTCATGCCAGCAGCGAGCCTTGCTACAGTTGATCAGTTTGCGAAGGCATTTCCTGGCCGACTTTTATGCTGCCACCTGGTTGCATGCCTCGTCACGGTTCCGCGCCCGTTGAGGCTCACGTCGAAGCTTGTGACATTCCTTCACTTTTCAGCGATTTCAGTTGACCACCAGTACACTGGGGGCTTGCCGTGCCGGAGACTTCGACGGGGCATAGAAGCGCAGCAAGCAGTTGTGATTATGCTCATAGTTGAGTTCAACACGTCTTGAGCTGGCCGTTCTTCCGTCCCCTCCGAAGCTCCCTGTAGCGGCTCACCTGTTGTGAGAACCTTGATGAACCTCTCGACGTCCATCCTTCCAATGTTCCATCCAGTTGAAGAAGGCCGAGAGCACGGGCCTCAGGAGACAGCATCACTTACCTCAAGCAGAATGCACTGATGATCACTGGCTGAGTAGTCCTCTAATACTTTCCAGTTGTGTATCCTCCGTACTAAGGACTCCGAGGCGAATGTTACGTCCGCTATGGTTCCCCCACAGCCAATACGGCGAAAATTCAGCGTATTTCCGGAGTTTAGTACAACGAGGGCCGTCCTGGCCACCATTTCTAGGATTTGTTTTCCCCGCGGATCCGTCTGAGACATGCCCCATTCGATTGCTTTAGCGTTGAAGTCACCCCCAACGAGCACTTTGCCCTCCTTCGAGACAGCGCCCCCCAAAGCATTAAGCTTTGCTTGGAAAGATGATATCGATTCGTTAGGCATTAGGTACACACTAAAGAAGGTGGTCCCTTCGCACCGAACCCACACGAAACCATCCCCCCGTCCACAACTCTCCACTTGAAAGTCACTGTTCCGAACCCAGATGGCGGCAGTACCAGTTTCATCAGAATACCATAATGCAGGACTTTTATTATGGTGTTGCTCACTCAGCAGCATGTCCCTCGCAAACTGCTCAAGCAGATTTTGGGCGGTTGAACTACGGTGTAGGTTTAGCTGCAGGATGCGGGTCATCAAATGTCTGATTTTGCCTTGACTAGGGCTTCCGGGAACACCCGGCATTTTCCTGATCCCAAGACATGTCCAAAATCAGGTTTTGGATCAGCATCTTTGCAAAGAATACAGTGTGCCACCTTCGTACACTCGTCCCATTTCACCGCATTTGTAACATAGTGAACTCTTATCGGGTCCTTTGCATACTTGTGTGGTGTGACCATAACCAAGGCATTTGAAACATTGAAGAGGCGTTGCTCTTCGCCGTAACCTACAGACAACCCACCCTATTCGTACTTTGCCCTTGTTCAGGAATTGTTCGGCGTCCTTTTCGGTCAAGTCAACTATGGCCATGCGTTGTCCCCTGTTGTTTTCTGGTGTCAGTCTCGCTTTGATGCTTCCCACACTAGGGAACTCCCTTTTGATGGCTTCTTCTACCTCGGCCAGATCCGTGACGCAGTCAATGTCTCGTATTTTGATCGTTGCCATCGGCTCAAGCGGGGCTATAGTGGCGCTTTTGCCGATGACTGTCTTTACTGCGTCACAAAATGCATCTTTATTGCCGGCCTCTGCTCCGAATTCGACCAGTATGTGGCCCGACCGCGTTGGTCGTACTACTTTAATGGTGGTATTGGTGCCTGCGGGCCTTACATTTCCCCTGATGTCCCGCAATACCTCCGCGTAGGATCGGCCATCTTGGGGCTTTGAAAGCAGTGCCTGCTGCCGGGTTCGTCGTCGAGGCTTCTGCCTCTCCTGTTTTGCATCAGGCCCTTTTTCTGATTGGGCGTCCGTGCGAACTTTACTTTCTGGCTTCTTTCGAAGGAGTTTCTTTGCGGCTTTTGTAATCACTTTCTGGAACCCGTGATCTGGTGCTCTATGCCCATCAAGTGCCTCTTCCTTCCTTGTTTTATCCCGATCTCCTTTATTGACTTTTAATGGTGGAGCTATCTGCGTGTCGCCTTTAGATTTTCTGCTCGTCTTCGGCCCTTAACCAGCTTCTCCGATAGTGCCCTATACTCTTTTGCTGTTTTGCTGATTTTTGGGGAGTCGCATGCAGACTGTATTCTTTTCAGAACATCTCCCGCTTTTTGGAGTAGCCTTTCTTCTTCGTATTGCTGGGCGGCAATTGTACCTTGCAAACATCCTCGGGAGAGGCTATCGCGTTTCGTTTCCGAGTGCAGTACTTCCGCCACATTTTCGACGTTGGCGGTGCAACCACGCGGTGTCTGATCACTCGTTGCCTTTCGTGCCGTAATCTCCCCGTTGTCTTCTGGATTTTTCGTTGCAATTCGGGATTTGCGACCCTTGTGTCGGTCGCTTCGGCAACGATCGCAGCAGTGACAATCAAACTTTCGGTGCTCTTTATGTTATCTTCCACGCCTCGAATACCTGAAGCGTCCTGCAGAGTTCCCCGCTTTTATATTCTGCATATGAGTCGATGCAGAAGGTTATTTAAATGGAAGTCCATGCTCTGGAGCAAATTCTGCGTATTTTGTCGATTATAGGAGCATTATGCTCCGTGTTTGCAGCTCTTCGAGATCTATTGGAACTTGACCCTTACAAGACAGTGGTCCAAATCACAGATAGCATCCCGGAATGAGAACCTGTCAACTATGCTGGTGGTGGATCTGTTCTGCATGAGAACATGGTCGATCTGGTTGAATATGTGACCGTCTGGAGATGTCCGCGTTCTTTTATGGATGTCTCAATGTGGAAAGCATGTGGAGTTTACTATTAAGCCTCTTCTAGTGTCGAAATCTATCAGCCGTTGTTCATTGTCACAGGTCTCTGCATGGAAGCTGTACCCTCCGGTTGTTCCTCCATGTGCCGTTCCTCGGCCAATTTTTGTACTGAAGTCACCCAGAACAACTTTAATATCGTTTGACCATAATGTATTCGAGTTTGCTGATTGCCTCTTTCTTTTCTTCCATGGGCGCGTGAAAATTTACCAGCCAGACTTTAAAAAATTTGGTCTTGGTATGAATTGCACAAAGCACTTCGTTAATGGGGTCGAATTAGTGGTTATTTGTTGAAATGTGCTGTCAACAATGAAAGCCACTCCGACCTCATGTCTTGCAATTTTTCGCTTACAAACACTGTTTACGTTTACATGTCAAATATATCTTCACCGTGCCATCTGGTTTCTTGCAGTGTCACAGTGCACCTAGTCTGTTTAATGATCTAACATTCCAAGTTCCGTTTATCCAATCCAATCCGAGGCTGTTGCACTTTTTCCATCACAAGTAAATAGTAAGTGGGCCCCTGTCAGCGCTTCCACTTGTCAGTTTTTTCAATGAGTGGTATTTTATTTACCACATACCCACCGGTTAGTCTATGAGGGCACCCTCCATTTATTACCTGAGAACGTATCCGATGGGAGACTGAAAGCCCTACATGGAAATAAGGATAAAATAATGATGATAAAATGTGAAATGATTTTGTGACGAGAATATGTGATTTTTGCCAACTTCAATAATTATACACATACAATCATAGAATACACGTCTTAAATATATACGTACATTTACAAAATTTCGATAGAGAAAAAAATGAAAAAATATCAAACAAGAACATAAAATGCTAATCGAAACATCTTCCTTTTTCAGTAACACATAATTTTTTTTGAAGGAAATCACGGCGGAGGTGAGTTTATCGCCGAGGGGTAGTGTCGAAATAATCTGCGTCTGTTATGTTCCATGTTGCAGTTTGATATGCGGTACCGTTTAATGAGAGTAAATTGATTCACTTTTTTATTCGAGCAGTTTATATTGAATACTGCGTCGGTGAATATTTGGGGACGCTTGATTTTGATTGAGGTTGTCTTTTTGTGATTCCTCTATTTTGGACTGGACGTTTGGTCTCAAAGAGATGGAAGGTGAAGTAGTAAAAGTTTCAGTTGTTGAAAGTTGATTGACGCATTTTAAATTGGGCATTTGAATTGGTGGCAGAGACTTATACTCGGACTTTATCTGCTCACGGAAGATCTGCGACCAAAATGCCTTCCCAAAACAGCTTGCCTGCCAGCAGCCGACTCGGAGGAGACGAAGAGTGTCCGGACTTGTTGGGTAAAGTGCGTTGACACGTTCCAAGATTTCACGTCTATAACCGATGAGAGGTCAGTTTAGCTTTCCTTCGGGAAATCTCAAACAAACGAGAACGATGAAAAATCATCATACTTTTGCTCCCCTTCATAGTCTTCCTCAGTTTTACCCTTCTCTGTTGGTTAACCTACTACTGTTTTTCGCAGTTTTAGAAACCTCAATTGGAAGAATTAATGCTTCCAGCTGCTTACTGAAATGATTTTTGATGACCTGGATTCACTTATTTGTAAATGTACTTGTACATTCAGTATTTGGAAAACGAGTTGCTTAAGTTATTATTACTCGTATTTCTTTTCCTGCTCTAGAGAGTCCTGTTTGGTCCTTAAACATTTGTCCCTCGGGAAACTGTGGTTCAATAGGTGTAAAGAGTGATAACCAGGCAACTAGCTGGGTTCGTTGCGTTAAGTGCTAGCGGTCAACTTTGACAAGGAACGGCTACCGTGGTACTTAAAGTGTACTCCGACAAGCAGAATTCTTCCTTGGCGGCTTACTTGTGCAGTGAATAAGCAAGTGGGATCCCATGACCACCAAGTATCCTCGGTAAGAAGAGAAACACATTTCAGTGACTACTAAAATAACGAGCTTCGCTTATTTTCTGAGCTTTCGAGGTGCCGTTTTAAATTAAAGTATTTTATTTTGGATTATTTTGGAATATATCTGTCTTAAAATCCAATCGACCATTGTACTACATCTCGTTCAAAACAGAGTTTTACTCTGAACAGAATAAAAATATACCTTTTTGATTGAAAATGGTAGTTAAAAATATTCAGTTTTCAATTTTCGACTTTTTAATGTATCATCCAATTTTGATCATTTTTGCTGAATGTAAGAATTTATTTGATAGTTGATAATTTTTCAAACCAAGGCCTGATGGCTTTTCAAAGAAAAACATCTTGTCTAAAATCCATAAAATCAAGTTTCATCGAAATCCGTTGAGAAATGTAACTGCTAGAACCGTCATTTTGAATAAAAATTGACACCATAATACCAATATCGTCAGATTTGATCTGCACCCAACTTAGTAAAAAGCTTCATGCAAATCAAATCAAAGTGTGTCTTTTAGAAGCCTTTGAAATTTTGAAATTTGAACAGCCACCATTTTGAAATTAGAGACAAAACCTTCAAATTTTCTTTAGATCCTTGTAGTTTCTACCACACAGCTAGGTTTCATTAACATTGGTTGAACGGTTCGGTCACGACTGCAATAGCAATTATTTGCACATTTTTTGAGTTTTGAGCGGCCGTCATTACGTTTCGGACATTCCAACGTAAAATATTTATTGTAAGCTTTAATAAACAGTTTTATAATCGCTTGACTAAGTGCAATATTTTACATTGAAATATGGGTCACTGTTTCGTCATTATTGTCCCACAAGAAAATAAGCAAAACGAACTTCTTACCTGTATGAATGAAATATACTCGAATATAAATTTCACTATAGAAAAAAACAAACGGGCAACTCAATTATATGGATCAAGATACGGAAACAAACACAATTAGACTAAAAAATGTACAGAAAACTAACCATAACTAATCATACCATGCAACTAACATCTAATCACCCTGCACAACATAAACGTACAGCGTACAGATCAATACTGCAAAGATTCACTCCATCCCTATGATTCCTACTAACCACTCCAATGAACTAAATAACATTTGCAGAATACTAATGACAGACACAAGCAATGTGACATTTACAAATTTATTAGACGGTACAAACCAAAGCTGGAACGCCAAATAACTGAAAGACCTAAGATTGACCAATAGTCGTATGTATAGAGACATACAAACTTTTAAAGTTCCTACAGAAGTGCAAACTACAAATTACATGGCACATCAATATATGAAAACAGTGGCATATACAAACTGACATGCAATGACTGCGACGTGGTATACATAGGAAGGATAACACAGAAATTAACGACAAGATACACAGAGCACTTACGATTTTTCTTACATAACAAGGCAGACTCCAATCTTGCGACACACCTACAAAAACACGCACACAAGCCTAACGATATGACAAACTTTATGACACATTAGGACAAAAAAACCAAAGGATCGGGACGTAATATCCTAGAAAGGCTTAATATATATAAAAATAAGAAAACGCACGGTAACATAAAGTTGTTCCCTTTCACATATCATTTAGGCACCGATTATGGCTCAAAAAAGGCAAAACACGTCTGCTCAGACAAACAAGCAAGGCCCGACGGCTTTTTAAAAAAACACAAATGCTTACTTCTAGATTTTCTTAGGCCCGTGTTTTGTATCAACATTTTTGGGATTTTAGCTTCCTTTACGGAGGTTCTAACCAAAAGTGAGCGAGAGGAGTGAGCCCAAAAAAAGCGTACAATGTACCGAACGTACCGAAAAATTAATTCTTCCCCCCCAATACACTTGCCACACCGCTTTTCGACGACGCTGTCCCAGCACTTGCAACAATGTTTTTGCTCGCCAACGCTGTTTTAGCTCTTCCAACGTTGTTTTAGCTCGTCGTCCCTAAACGCTCTAAGAATGATCCACCGCATTCACTCGTCCCAACGTCGCAACGCCTTCACACAACAAGCAGATTACGCCCAAATAGCGTTGAGGTACTCGAGGAGTGTCCGGTGGAAAGTTTAGCTTCGTTTTTCATATGTCTATGTGGAGGTTAACAAGTTATATATAGATAAATGCAGGGAATATTCAGGAATTAATATGACAAATTCAAAAATCTAGGATGCATATAATATGATAAAATACTCAGTACAATAACTTTTTGTCATAATTACTAGTTTTCTAATTATTTTTGTCGCTTTCCTTTCAACGTATTGTCCACGTGGTTTGTTATTGTCAAAAATATGCAAACTCCATTAGGACATAATCTTTGAGCCTCTTCTTTAGTGAAAAATCGGTTTTCTATGAGCTGCAATTGATCTGGTTCTAATACTTCTCCAATACCAGTTTTACCTGGGTGGGCTCATGGATATCGTCTTGATGAGAACTTTTCAAAACAGGTCTTAAATTGGCATTTTTACACGAATAATTTGTGTGTCGCCACCCCCCTCGCGATAGGACATATGTGATCCTAAAATTTGAAAAAATTTATGGAGATAGGTGTTTGTAAGTACGACAACAACAAATACCTTAGAAGTGAAAATCCACTCAGCTTTGGTAATAATAGTATTGTATGAACATTGAATTTCACATTTCCCCAATAAAATCGTATGGATACTCTTAAATTCAATAAAAACCGATGTTCAAGTAGTCCTACAAAAGGTCCTAATAAACTTGCAGTTTGATGAAAATCGAATTGTTTTCACGGAATTTATAGCCATTTAAAATTTGTGCAATTATGTTACAACAACAATAACACACGATTTTGGAATTTTACGGACTTCCTATTGAATCATACACTGCAGTTTTGATTTAATCTTCTTCAAATTTACTCCTCCTTCTTCAATCACTGATTCTATTTACAATGTGCTTTGCAAAATAAACGAGACTGAGCTAAAATAGAAATGACAGGAGCTTTGTTCTCACAAATTCGAGTTTATTTGTTCAAAATAGTTTCTTTCGGCCTCGATACACTGTTTTGCGTGATCCAAAAACTTTTCGAAAGAGTATTTCAAGTCATTGACCGGAATGTCCGTCAGGATGTCGGTACAAGCCTTTTGGATCCCCTCTACGGACGCAAAGTGTTTTCCTTTCATGGCCAAATGCAATTTTCCGAATAGGTAGAAGTCACAGGATTAAAATGCGATTTATTGTCAAAAAATCAGTCACAAGCTTGGATCGATGAGATGGTGCATTGTCATGCAATAAGCGCCAACTTCCTCCTTCGCGGTATTCAGGCCGAATTCAACGAATGCGATGCAACAAACGCTTCAAAACGCCAAGATAGAAAATTGCATTGACGGTTTGGCCCATTGGCACGAAATGCTTGTGGACGGTTCCCTTGGAATCGTAAAAACAAATGAGCATCGACTTGATTTTTGACTTCTCCAAACGCGATTTTTTGGGTGGTGGCTCGTCTGGGGCCTTCTATTCGGCACTTTGATGCTTGGTTTCGGGTCCATATTTAAAACACCGCGTTCCATCACCAGTTACAATGTTGTAAAGGAAGTCTTCCCCTTTTCTCACATCTTTAATGACGTCTTTCGAATGTTGAAATCTGAGCAGTTTTTGGTCATCAATTAACTTGTGCGGTACAAAACGTGCACAGACCTTTCGTAGCCTAAATGAACGGTTTAAATGCGATAAATCGATGTTTTAAAGATATTCAACTCCGATCCCATGAATTTCAACGATGATTTCAGCACATTTTTGGTGGATTCACGCACAATTTCTATGGAGGTTTCGGTGATCACTGATTTTTGTACGGATGACACAAACATACTGTCACCTTAGATGCAATAACTTCGCTTCCACTAAACCGAATGTCACCAAACTTTCACTGGCAGTCAGGGAGGGATGTAATTTTCTAACGCATTACCTCATTCACAGATGGCGCCACCAAAAAATTTTATGACAAAAGTCCCGTTTATGTTCGAATGCACTTTGTATTCAATAAACATTTTCGCTATAAATGATGATAGAGTATTACCCATTGCAACACCTGCTGTCATTTTATAAAACTTTTCAAGAAAAGTAAAGTAATACCCGCTCATACAGAGGAGGCTTTCACTTTTTTTGTCCATTCTGTTGATGTACCAAATATCAGGAGCCAGTTGGTAGATCGCATGATTAATTGGAGTATTCAAGAACAAAGGTATCACGTCAAAAGAAACCAAGGCTTCATTCTTTTTAACTACTACAATGTTCTGTAGTTAACTTATTAGGTCGGCGCAATTTTTAAATGTAAATTTAACCATTCAAACCATCAAAACTAGTCCATTGGTTAATTAGCCACTTAGCGATGTTGTAGGTTGTTGAATTAGAATTAGCCATGATTTCCCGTATGTCATTGCCATTCTTGTGAATTTTGGGCTGGCATCTGATTCAGGGTAGGGACGGATTTGGCATTTGAAGCTTGTTGATGTCTTTAGAAATGCGAAAGGGGCATATCCAAAAAATTAATTTTATTGTAGTAGAAGTAGCTACGAGTTTTAATAAGTTTAATTTTACAACACTACACGCTTTGGAAAAAAATCATAAATTTTAAATTTGGAGGTTAATTGAGAAAATAACTAAATACGATTCGATCGCCAAATGAAACAAATGAGTAAAATCAAGCTTTCGGGTTTTGAAAGGGCAAATAGTTGGAGTCAAGCACTGAGAGAGCTCATTTGATTTATATAAAGTAAACCGCATCTAATGCTACCTAATAGGAGGATATACCCATATTCATAGTACGTAAACACTGACACGAGAATTGGCACGAATACACAGTCCCTGTTCAAAATATTAGGAACACTGTTGTGAATTGTGGCGTCCGGGCTTTCCCCCATTCGCAACTTCAAACTGCCGCCGTAACATCCCCACCTTCCTTTGAGCACATATACCCTTTTTTTCAGTAAATTTATTTATTTTTTATTAACATTTTAAATTCCCCTATAATTTTAATTTTCTCCATCATCTCAATCTTATCTTTTTCCCTTATTTTCAATTACAAAGAAAAAATAGTAATATAATAATAATTATAATTTTCCCACTAACAACACTCCATTCAGTAATTTCCATTAACAAAATTTTAGTCGATACATTCTCCCTAACAAAACCTAATGCCTTCCTTCATACTAACTAATTTTATTCATTAGCTCATACTAACAAATTCTATTATCCATGCTAACCAAAATTCATTCACGTTTCCCTACTAACAAATTTCATCTCAATGCCCAATAAGAAAGTAGCATAGTTGAAATTGCTAATTTAATGAATGAAATTGAAATCAACAGAAGGTGGCTCCGTTGATAGCGTCGTGGAATTTGACCGGGGATCCGCTAGGGCCCTGGGTTCAAGTTCCCAGAGCGCAGGAAAGCACTCTTTTGGAGTATCGGCAAAAGCAGTTGTTTCCGTATATATATATGACAATTTGCATCTAATCAAACGCTTCTAAAAATGGAAATAAAAATTGGTGCGTTTGTCGATACGAAAAAGATGTGTGGGAAGCGGAATCGAAGTGTATTCAACTTCGATTACGTTACCCAGATGCGGCAGCGGTAATTGGGAATGAAATGATTGCAGGATTGGATTTTTTCTGGGAGTTAAATGCTAGATAAAAAAGAGAGTTAGTTTTGAACTTTGGAAAGTTAAGAGGGACTGCTTTTGGTGAGGGAGTTTTCGCATTTTTGTGGAGTGATGTGATGATTAATTGTTCATCGAGTAGTCTTGAAGGGAAGAGAAAGTTCTTTGGCATTGTCGGGAAAAAGTTTTAGATGAATTCCGGGAAAAAAGGCTTGACCTTGTGAAGGAAGATTGAGTGACGGCAAGACGAAAGTGGAACAGTGGGATCCCGTAGGGAATCTTGATCGGGAATTTGGGTGATGTGAGTTTTTAATTTGGGTTTCGAGGATAAAGTTTTAGTGAAGGAAAGTTCGAAGTGGGCGATTTTAATTTCAGATTGGGATGCACAATCACAAATCGAAGTATGTCGTGCAGCAATTTCGGCGTCGATAATAAACAAATATACGCAACCTGTTACTGACAAAACTGAATTGAATGGAATACCAAGACGTACTCGTATATGATAGTTTAAAGTGAAGAGAGATAAATGTTCAGTGCCCGAAAATAAAAGTGGAATAAATTAAAAGTTGGTTCAATAGCCTAATATCTAGTCAAGCCAGTGTCGGAGTCCCGAAAGTGAGAAAAAGAAAACAAACAAAAAAAAAAAACAAAAACAAAGAAGATTAGTGGCAGTTCGTGCATGCATTCATCGGAAATTTAAATTATAGCTTACTTCATTTTTCTAACTCCCCCCCTTTTCAGTTGCAGAGCGCTCGGCAGCATTAAAAGGGTGAGTAAATTCTTTATTCTTTTTATTCCTTTCAATTTGATTTTATCTAAAGTTAATTTTTTTTTATGTTATTTTATTTTTTCGCTTGATTGATTAATCATTTGAGTGAACAGATATACATCAATTTTATATAGAAAAGGGGGTCGATTTATTCATTGAATTTGTTTGATTCTTATACTGTGCTAATTTTCCCTCATAGCTTGTTCTTTGAATTGGTGGAATTTGATGTTTGAGCTGAATAGAGTAATTAAAAATGTTCGAAATAATAATAATTTTTCATTTCTCAGAATGACCTCCTCCTCCCCCGTCCGTTTCCTTTTGTGTTAGGTTTTGCGTGTAGGATGGCTCAGCACTGAGCGCTAGCCGGCCTAAGTATGCCACCCCGGGTTACTCACCCCTCTGCGGAAACTTAATATCTGCAACTGCGGTGACTTCCGTGGTCACAACAACACTCAACAGTCTTATAACTTTTTCAAAATTTTCGTTTGTGATGTCATAAAAATTGGGATTCCTAGAATGCTTGTGAGTATTCTGAATAGGATTCATGCGCTACGAAAAATCCCGGTTATATGAAATTCTTTCAAGTAATCGTTTTTTACCAGTACATCTTAGCGGCTATCATCACATTAAAAGTTATCTTTATGCAAATCGGACAGAAAACTAGAAAGTCGTTACTTTTCCACTAGTATTTGCGTTTAATTTGTGAAAAGTGTTTCAAGGTAAAGTGATTGCTTTATGAAAGCAAAATATTTCAGTTTTTTTCGTGGTTAATGAGATACCTGAATCGTAGCATGTATTTTATTTTAAAGTTGGATATTAAAGCAACATGGGAAAGTGTAAAGATATATCTTTGGAACAAAAAGCATCGTTAACTGAGATGCTAAGGACAAACAACTTTTCTTTTCGTCAAATCGCATGAATGGAGAAGGTTTCTCCTCGAACGGTGATGCGAATCAATAAGATCACGATTGAGAGTCCTTTGCAATATGCCAGCAAAAGAAAGAATTCTGGCCGGAAAAAGAGTACAAGGACTCGGACAGACCGAAGAATCATATAGAAAGCCTATGAAAACCTTTTTCGTCCATACGAAATCAACATTAGGTCACTCAGGAGACCCTTAAGAGAAGCGAACTAACATGCCAGGCAACAAGCAAATAAACCGAAATTAACGGCCAAAATGCACACAGCTAGATTGAAATTTGTAAAGAATCTTCAACATTATTCCGTTGGAAATTTCCGAAAAGTAATTGTCATATTTTAATAATTTCCTGCTAATTTCTTGGCTTTAAAGCAACAATTTCGAAATTTTATTTTTTTCCTCATTTCGCAGGTTGTATTTAGCGATGAATGCAGGTTAGTAGCCATACCAGAAAGGCACCAGCTCGTTCGGAGAAAGCCACATAAGTTATATAATGAAGCTTGTGTTGTGAGGACTGTCAAGCATCAACAGCCATTATGATATGGTCTTGCATTTCAGCAGACGGATGTGGGCTGCTGTATTTTGTCAATGAAGACATATTAATTACATATTTCAATTTCCTGAGATGCATTGGAACCTGCACTACCTTTATGCATGATGGTGCTCCATGTAACCGTGCCCAGTACGTGCGAAATACATTTGATAGCGGCAGTATCCCAGTTCTTCCATGGCCTGGCAATTTCCCCGACCTGAATCCTATTGAAAATATATGGAGCCTCTTAAAATCAGAAGTTTATGCCTCTACTAATCCCACTGTAGACAAATTAAAGGAAAATATTTGTAATATATAGAAAAACAGTGACAAAATAAAGGACATGATCGATAATTGCATGGTAGTATGCCCGCAAGAATAAAAGCGGTTATTAAAGCTAAGGGTGGTCTTACGAAATATTAGTATTTACAAAGAGGTTGTATTTAATTTGTTGTTAATAAATAGTCAAGAAATAACAAAATATTTTTTTTATATTTTTTCGTCGTTTTACAAAAGAGTTTTCAGTGGCAAAAGTAAAAACTTTAGCAAAAAACTTAGTGTTCCTAATTTTTTGATCCGAGGCTTTAAACATGTGCTTCGATGAGAGACTTCAGGATTACCACATCTCAAAAATTAATGACTTTGCAGAAAAACAAATTCGTTCTATGCAATTTTTAGGTTTTTGTTGGGATCTGGTAACACTCTCATGTTCTGAAATGCGTAAAAGAACAAGAGTATCGGAAATTTCATTTTGTTTTTAGAATGCGACAGGCCTCGGCTCAGCTGACGTGCCCCGGCTCGGCTGACTGGCCCCTGGGAAAATTTAGAAAGTGTGCAACACAGGATAAATGGACGGTGTGGATACTATGTAATGTACTATGCTCATATTTATCAAACTCATACGACTAACGGCACTGCATAAAAGTGGTACACATCCAATGCATATGGGACTTTTACTCATTCCAATATTTGTAACGTCAGTTCTTCAATTTTTGCAATTCTCAGCTCCAATTTACCAAATCTATGGACTGTGTAATCTAGTTCTATGAACTGTGTCTTCTAGTTTATTTTTGGGGATTAAAAACCGATACAAACACATAGGCTATTGTATGGACTCTATGTATTTTCCCATGTTTAGCGCTTCCAGACTATCCTGTGTTTTCGTATTTTCCAATTAAACGCTATTGTTTTGTTTTTTCGACAAATATATATTTCGGGAGTAAGTAATTGACACTGAAGAAGGGAGCAACTTACTCCCGAAATAAATATTTGTCGAAAAACCAAAAAACAAAATAATAGCGTTTAATTGGAAAATATGAAAACACCGGATACTATGTCTATTATTGTATTGTACACAGAGAGAACAAGTTGAGTAAGCAGGAGAGTGCTCCTACCAGAAGGTCTTTGTAAACATCCTAGGGTTAGAAGCAAGTTTTCTAATGGCGTGAATCAATAACTTGAATTATTCATCCAATACTTATATATGAAATCGTTCAAATTTATACAAAAGATGTACAGTTTCTTTCATAAGCACAGTGCAACCGCCATTTTAATCTAGCTTAAATGATTTTTCTGAATGCTCGGTCGATTGAACATGTTCAAGTTAAACACTATTCCTTAAATTTTCATGAAAATTGAAAGAAAATAAAAGTACCTAAGTCAATTTTAAATATATATAGGGTTTTCCAATAAGAGGTGTTATTTTGAATAGATCTTCTGATTTAACACCTTGCGACTTCTTCCTTTGGAACCACGTGATAGAGAAGGCCTATGCCAATAGCCCAGCGTCGATTCAAGATCTCAAAGATGAAATTCGTGAGGCTATCGAGGACATAGGGCAGCCACTTTGCGATTAGGTTATGGAAAATTTCATGGTTCCTGTAAGCGTGTCGTAGAGGTTATTTGCCCAATGTTAGTTATTGCTATTAACGGCATATCTTTTTCTTCATAATGAACTAAACATTCGATCATTTATTTTAAAAATGACATTTTTCTTTTAATATCAAAATAACACCTCTTATTGGAAAACCCTATATGAACCATAAACACGTGTTATCGTTGTTGTAATTCCATATAATTGAAATGGCTATAACTCACTTGATTATGATACGATCTCAATTAAATTTTGTGGACAGATATATCTTATGTCAGTTTACATAATTGCAAAATTTCAAGAAGTTTAAAGGTACCGTTTTGAATTTATGGGCAAAAATGTAAAATCTACAAATCATACTATTATTAACAAAGTTGAGTGAATTTCGATTTCTAAGGTATTTGTTGCCCTTGTACTCATAAAGGTCCACATTCGTGATAACTTTTAGATTTTTCGGCTGAAAGGTGTCCAATCGCGAGGGGGGGGACACAAATTTTGGGTACATTTTGCCTTCCCGTGGACCCCCTAAGTCATCAAATGATTTTTTTATTTCAGATTCTAAAAGTTCTAATCAAGACCTTTCATTTGATACCCCACTCGACTACCTTTGATTAAAAAAAATTTTTAAGGGCCAATTCGTTATTGGGGGGGACCCCCTTAAACATTTTTTAAATTTTTAACAAGGCCTTAACTTTTGAGAGACCATCACTTCTGACCTTTTCACAAAGTTTGAGCATTCTAGCTTCTATAGCTTCTGAGGAAATCAGCTGTGACGCACGGACAGACGGACAGACGGACGGACAGACGGACAGACAGGTCGCGAAACTAGTAGGTCTTTGTAAAAAATTTTTTTACAAAGACCTAAAAATGGGTAATGAAATTGACAATTTACTGTAATGAACTTAAGTAAATATGGAAAAATTTATTGAATTGTAGAAATCATTACATCTGCTATGAAAAGTACAAGAATTTTGTTGAATTTTACAAATAAGTGCTTATTTTTCAGAGAGATGAAATTCATTACAAAATAAAACCTTCATTTCATTACGCAAATTGATAATTATTTTCATTATTTTCAACCATCGAACAGAGAATGTCTGGTGAACCTGCTATGCTATTCATTGGATAATGATGAACTTAACTGCAATTGTAGTGAAGCCCTTTTCTGCGTAGTTAATTTCACTTCAATTGTACTAAAATGCAATGAATTTTCTCACATTTTTGTCAAAACTTCGGTTGACACCGTTTGATTAGAAGGTGTCCCTCATCTAGTTGTGTTTAAAGTTATTGCATTGTTTGAAGCGCGAGTGCTAGTGTTAAAAGATTTACAACGCTTGATTAAAAGTGGCGGTTTATTTGATCGAAAGTGAATACTTATTGTGCTATTTGCAGTGCGAGTGTTAGTTTTAATTGGAAACATACTAGTAAAAATTGTAGACAAGCATTTTCGCATCAGGTTTCTTCCATTTGCTAAACAGAAAAATTCGGTAAAATTGTATTTGAGTTGAAATAGAATCTGTAAACGATTTAAATGAATGCGAAGAAATTTGTGTCGAACAAACCCTTGGTTGCTTATGTTCGGTATTGTCTCCAGGGTTAGAATGTACCTGCAATGGTCAGATAATACTTGTTCATAGAAATTAGCAGCATTTATTAAATGAGCTGAAAACTGTGGCGCCAGAGGAATTACAGCCAGCAAAGGTTTCCGAACCGTTACAGCTTTGCACAAGCAAATCAAGAGGGTTATCATTTGAAAATGATATAATTACTGACTGCGTTCCCGATAGCCTGAATGATGCAATAGGTTCATTGAAAAATTGGGCTCTCGATGACCTTGTTTCTATTTTTACAGGTAAAAAATATATCCATTTGCAATTTTCATCAACACGTATAAAGCTACCTTTTAGAAAAAAAGATTAATTTGGAATGTTTCAATAACATAACTACAAGTGATATAGATAATCTAATACCTTGATTGTCAGATAGAATCATATTTAAAGGTAAACTAGCGGAATGGCGAGACCAAATGGTAAATTTTATATTTGTTTATTTAACTGCAATTAAAAACTGAAAACATAGGGACTTAGAACCGTTTCAATTGCTGAAACTATTTCACTGAGCGCCTCAGATAAAGTGAAGGAGTGGATGATTAGAACAACTCCCAGTTCATCAACGGGATCGCCATCGCCAGTAGCACGGGATGCTTTCTCTCATTGTGTCACAAAACAATGCATTGTGGAAAATTTGGTTTGTGATGAGTGATTTAACTTTCAGCATGTAGGCTTAGCTTTTTTAGGAAATAGAAGAAATTATATTGTCTTCATCTATCACAAAGCTTCTTGAGTACAACAGCATTAAGAAGCCCTTTAATGATTCAAAAAGGAAGAAAATTATTGGTTGTATTGTTGATTACTTTGTCTACAACGGCATTCACATGGGCACTAAGGAGTGTGACATTTTAGCTCAGAAAATTATTTCTTACTTTCCTCTCGAATAAGTTAGTTCAATAGATATAAAATACATAATTTGGGGAATTAATTGCTTCTTGCACTTTTATAATGATAAGTTATTCTATAAAATTTGAAAAAGGAGGTAGATCTCGAGGAGCCTTATATGCTGCATATAACAACAAACTAAAAAATGAGCGTAGAAAAAGAAAATTAAATCTTTCATGTTACACGTCACAAACAAAAACTTCTGAAGAAACTTCGCTATCATTTTCATCAGACACAGATTCAAATAAAAACAGTGGTATAATTTTTTAAATACATTTGAACTCGAGCAGAACTAAAAGGTATATACTTTTTCTTTAGTTTTTCAGAGCAAAGTGTGGCTAAAATATAACTCTACACCTAGGACGATCGTGGAAGAGAAATGGGAACGAACGTTTGATATGAGACGGAAGGACATTTTATCGAAACCGCCCAATGAGATATTCAATGAATGGCCCTTACTAACACAATCTGAAGGACTAAGATTGCTGATAAAACTTTGAAGCTAACATTAAAAAATATTGTAAGATTATATTGCTTATAGGTGGACTTGGACTTTATTTCTTTATTTGGTGAAGAAAAATCTTTCAGCCTCCGTTCGAAGTGGAAAGACTTTACAGCTAAATTTGCAGTTATTTTAAAAGAAGATAAGCTTCCGCACAAGGCTGCAGAGGATCTTTTAAGACACTTGGAAAATGAGCACATTCTATTGGGTTAGTTTATTTTTCTTCGATTTGCATTTCGGCAGTGAAAGCATCTGTAATGATACTGAAAAAAGTAAAATATTATAACATTTCCTTTTAAAGCGCTACTTATTCTTAATTTTCTTAACCAGATACCGGTATTTCGAAGACAAGTTATCCTCTTCATCAGTGGCGGTATTCTGAAGCTCTTCTTACAATCATCCGAATATTTAAGCCTTTCGCATTTAATGGTAATAAACATAAACATCCTTAAGTACTACTACGAGAAATAAAAAACAATTATAATGCTTAAAGGTAAATTTATTACCGGGAATTACACAAAGTTGTAAAGTAATTACGGGTTAGCTATGGCAAGTAAAATAATATTGGGGATTCAATTACAAAAAAATTATTAGTTAATTGATGATTTTCATTAGGTCACTGTATCCATTCCCTAGATCCGCATTTGAACGTTGTTCACTGGGGACTCTGGAGATCCATAAGGATTCGCAAGCATCCAGCTTTTTCCAGTCCCGGACTTCATGTACTATGTCAAGATTAGCCTATTGAATATTATGAGATTCCTCAATAATATGTCTGGCTAATGATGATCTTGCTGTTTCTATTTCACCTCTTCTGATGATCTGTTCAGCCTCCTTAATATGTTCTTTGAATCTAGTTTTTGCCAAGCGTTTTGTCTGTCCAATATATACTTTATTACATTCTGGGCAACTGATCCTATAGATTCCACTCTTTTCCTTTTTTTCTTGCCATCCTTAGTTGATCCAAGGATTGTTTCAATGCTGTATTTTCTGCTCGTGCTAGCCGTATTGCATCCTGTCTTTCTCAAAGTGCGTTCCAATCTTTTGGTAGCTGATGAATGAGTAATTGGCATCCATTTTCGTATTTGTCATCGTTCTTGTAGAAATAGTGAAGCGAGCCCATTTCTTCTATGTTGTTTCTCCAATTTTCGAATACGTTGCTCGATCAAACTCCTCCTGTACCCATTTTTGCTAGCCGTGTCCACGATGTACTGTTTTTCTCGTTCCAGACGCTGGTTATTCAATGGTACAGTTAACATTCGGTGGATCATACAATTGTATGCAGCCATTTTCTGTGCATAAGAATGGTTAGAAGAACAGGGGATTGTTCTCTGGGTACTTGTGCTCTTCCTGTAGATATCAAATTCTAATCCACCTTTGGCCTTTATGATCAAAAGATCCAGGAACGGTAATTGGCCCTCACTCTCCTTTTACATCGTGAATATTATTTTAGGGTGTATACCATTGAGTACATGTAGTAACTCATCCGCCTCATTTGCTTTAACCATCGTGAAAATGTCGTCCACATATCTGGCCCATATCTTAGGCATCATTCCTTTTTTCTCCACCACGAACTCTAGCCAATCCATGAAAATATCACTCAAAAGGGGTGAAAGAGGGTTACCCATAGCTGCTCCTATCGTCCCTTTGAAAAAGTTGTCCCTGAAAATGAAATAGTTTCCATTCATGCATACAGCTGCTAATTTGCTATAGCAGTTAACCCTTCTTCATTCCATTGAATCACTATGTTTCAACAGCCAGTCCTCAAACAGTGCCAAGGACTGCTTAACTGGCAAGCTAGGAAACAGTGATTTGACATCATAGAAAATCAATAAATAGCCCTCCTCAACTTTCACATTTCGAAGCTTCTAGACTAGTTCGTCCCTATTCTTCACTGATCGCGTGCTAGGTTTGTAAGGAAGTTGTGCGCATTCTTTTAAAAGCCATTGGGCTATATTCCTAGTATGTGCATTAGTCGCTGCGATAATTTCCCTTAGCTCATTCCCCTCCTTATGGATTTTGGGCAGACACTTAATTCTAGGTAGGCAGGGGTTAGACACTCTAAGTTTTTTAATGTCACCAACTACTGGTTTTGATTCTTTTAGGACCTTTCAACTCTGTTTATCAAGTCCGATAGGGGGTCTGCTCTTAATTTGTGGTAATATACGCTATTCAATTTATCAAGCACCATATCATCATACTGCTTCCTGTCTATAATTACGACAGAATTCCCTTTGTCTGCCCTTACATAATACACGGGTTTTTCTTTGAGTTCTTTTAGCACCTTCCATTCAGTATTTCCGTTGATTCCTCCTACTTGACTTGTTCCAATTATCTCCGACGTTCTCTTCCGTACAAATTGCTTTTCGTCAGAATCCATGAATCGTATTCCAGCCTCAACATCTATGACAATGTCCTCCGCTGGAAATTTGTTGCTAGCGACTGCGTATTTTAAACCTTTATTTAAAAGGCTCATTTGATCCTGTGTGAAGTTCTCTGATGATTTATTTATGATAAAGTTTCGGATAAAATCAATCTTTTCCCGTTGATCGCGTTTTGTATGAATTTTATTCTGCAAAATAGCCAACTTTTTGTCTAAGATCTTCCTTTTTCTCGCCTTTTCACACTCCTTGACCCATTGTATTTTGTCTAGGATGTCTAATATATCGCTTTTTCTTCCAGTTACGCTCTTCGCTATCTTTAGGTGCAGGGAGTAGCTTTCCAAACTGGCAGATTCCAGTTTTGAAAACAACCGGTTGATACTTTTTTTAACGAGGATTCTGAGACTGTGCCTTAAGTTTAACGTGACACCGAAGAGTCACAAGGTTTTTTTGAAATCATCAATATTTGAAATGGAAAGGGAGACTTTAGCCATTGAAAGAATCCTCTTCAAAAAAGTATCAACCGGTTGGTTTCAAAACTGGAATCTGCCAGTTTGGAAAGCTACTCCCTGCACCTAAAGATAGCGAAGAGCGTAACTGAAAGAATAGGCGATATATTGGACATCCTAGACAAAATACAACGGGCCAAGGAGTGTGAAAAGGCGAGAAAAAGGAAGATCTTAGACAAAAAGTTGGCTATTTTGCAGAATAAAATTCATACGAAACGCGATCAACGGGAAAAGATTGATTTTATCCAAAACTTTATCATAAATAAATCATCAGAAACCTTCACACAGGATCAAATGAGCCTTTTAAATAAAGGTTTAAAATACGCAGTCGCTAGCAACAAATTTCCAGCGGAGGACATTGTCATAGATGTTGAGGCTGGAATACGATTCATGGATTCTGACGAAAAGCAATTTGTACGGAAGAGAACGTCGGAGATAATTGGAACAAGTCGAGTAGGAGGAATCAACGGAAATACTGAATGGAAGGTGCTAAAAGAACTCAAAGAAAAACCCGTGTATTATGTAAGGGCAGACAAAGGGAATTCTGTCGTAATTATAGACAGGAAGCAGTATGATGATATGGTGCTTGATAAATTGAATAGCGTATATTACCACAAATTAAGAGCAGACCCCCTACCGGACTTGATAAACAGAGTTGAAAAAGTCCTAAAAGAATCAAAACCAGTAATTGGTGACATTAAAAAACTTAGAGTGTCTAACCCCTGCCTACCTAGAATTAAGTGTCTGCCCAAAATCCATAAGGAGGCGAATGAACTAAGGGAAATTATCGCAGCGACTAATGCACATACTAGGAATATAGCCCAATGGCTTTTAAAAGAATGCGCACAACTTCCTTACAAACCTAGCACGCGATCAGTGAAGAATAGGGACGAACTGGTGGAGAAGCTCCGAAATGTGAAAGTTGAGGAGGGCTATTTATTGATTTTCTATGATGTCAAATCACTGTTTCCTAGCTTGCCAGTTAAGCAGTCCTTGGCACTGTTTGAGGACTGGCTGTTAAAACATAGTGATTCAATGGAATAAAGAAGGGTTAACTGCTATAGCAAATTAGCAGCTGTATGCATGAATGGAAACTATTTCATTTTCAGGGACAACTTTTTCAAAGGGACGATAGGAGCAGCTATGGGTAACCCTCTTTCACCTCTTTTGAGTGATATTTTCATGGATTGGCTAGAGTTCGAGGTGGAGAAAAAAGGAATGATGCCTAAGATATGGGCCAGATATGTGGACGACATTTTCACGATGGTTAAAGCAAATGAGGCGGATGAGTTACTACATGTACTCAATGGTATACACCCTAAAATAATATTCACGATGTAAAAGGAGAGTGAGGGCCAATTACCGTTCCTGGATCTTTTGATCATAAAGGCCAAAGGTGGATTAGAATTTGATATCTACAGGAAGAGCACAAGTACCCAGAGAACAATCCCCTGTTCTTCTAACCATTCTTATGCACAGAAAATGGCTGCATACAATTGTATGATCCACCGAATGTTGACAGTACCATTGAATAACCAGCGTCTGGAACGAGAAAAACTGTACATCGTGGACACGGCTAGCAAAAATGCGTACAGGAGGAGTTTAATCGAGCAACGTATTCGAAAATTGGAGAAACAACATAGAAGAAAAGGGCTCGCTTCACTATTTCTACAAGAACGATGACAAATACGAAAATGGATGCCAATTACTCATTCATCAGCTACCAAAAGATTGAAATGCACTATGAGAAAGACAGGATGCAATACGGCTAGCACGAGCAGAAAATACAGCATTGAAACAATCCTTGGATCAACTAAGGATGGCAAGAAAAAAGAGGAGAAGAGTGGAATCTATAGGATCAGTTACCCAGAATGTAATAAAGTATATATTGGACAGACGAAACGCTTGGCAAAAACTAGATTCAAAGAACATATTAAGGAGGCTGAACAGATCATCAGAAGAGGTGAAATAGAAACAGCAAGATCATCATTAGCCAGACATATTATTGAGGAATCTCATAATATTCAATAGGCTAATCTTGACATAGTACAGGAAGTCCGGGACTGAAAAAAGCTGGATGCTTGCGAATCCTTATGGATCTCCAGAGTCCCCAGTGAACAACGTTTAAATGCGGATCTAGGGAATGGATACAGTGACCTAATGAAAATCATCAATTAACTAATAATTTTTTTGTAATTGAATCCCCACAATTATTTTACTTGCCATAGCTAACCCGTAATTACTTTACAACTTTGTGTAATTCCCGGTAATAAATTTACCTTTAAGCTCTTTGTTAATCTTATACCCTTAATTGCATTATAATTGTTTGTTATTTCTCGTAGTAGTACTTAAGGATGTTCATGTTTATTACCATTAAATGTGAAAGGCTTAAATATTCGGATGGTTGTAAGAAGAGCTTCAGAATACCGCCACTGATGAAGAGGATAACTTGACGTCAAAATAACGATATCTGGTTAAGAAAATTAAGAATAAATAGCGCTTTAAAAGGAAATTTCATAATATTTTATTTATTTCAGTATTATTTTTCTTGTTTGAACTACATTAGTTTTTTCATAAATTGTACATAAATTTTTCAGATGAAAAAAATTTAATAGTCTTCAAACTATTGCACTACAAGCTCCAAGCGGAAAAAAAGCTGCCAGTAAAGGAAACAAAAAATAAAAAAGTGACAACTTTTTCCTATCAAGACGCTCTGGACAGTACTTTGTTGGAAGCAAAAAACCAAGGTGACATTAAAATACAATTTGAAAGACTTAAGGAGAAGTGTATAATTATGAATACTGCATACAACCAGTTATTGCAGTTGAGGGTCTAAGCTATTATGTTGTATTTGACAATATTTATCATAAAGCTGCAACATTTGTAGCCGCTTTGGATGCGATGTGTAAATTGTTTTTTGTATTGAACATCAAATATTCGACTATAAGCTATAAAATATATGGGATTTCATCCAAAATTATTTTTATTGCATTGATTTAAATAGCACAAAGTCTTCATCTAAGATATTTTCTTTGATAAATCAGCTCACTACGCCAGTCGTAAATAGCCAAAATGATTAATTGTTTTTCTTGCGCTTCCAGTTTTCATTATTTAAATGAACACATGCTCCACTTAAAACGGTATCTCCGATTCCATTCTTTTTCCAAATATTCATGTAATCAAGTGCATTGTCGACAGTCTTTTTCCGATATCTATGCATTAAAAAAACATCTGAGATTTGTTCACAAACAACCAGTCGAAAAACGACTGCCAAATATTATTGTGCATTCTGAAACCCATAACAATATTTCAAAACTTATTCCTAGTGCCTCACAGCAAAATTTAGTCAAAAATGAATGTTCTAAAACAAAATTGTTGGTGATGACAGAATTGCTGAAACACAAACTAAAGCAGGAACTTTAGAAAGTCAATCTAAATCTTCTGAGTTCTTAGATCTTTTCAATTCAAATATCCTTAAATTTGTTTTATACTTGATGAATGAAGATACATTCCCAAGGAAAGCTGTATTTGATATTGTTCGCAATATTCAAAACTATATTTTCATTCCAATTATAAGCATTATTCATAACCAAACACATACATTAATGTTTTACAGCAACTAGAACAGTTTTTTGCTACTGCATTCGATGCATTTGATAATGAGTATAAATTAATCAAAAGACTAGAAAGTTTAGATTTATTCAATATGCCAAAAAATATTCCATTGTCCCCAGAAGTCCAGCGTACTGTGCAAAGAGGTATTCCAATTTTAGACTATGTAAAAGTTAAAGCTAGTATTATGGACGTACCTCATCTGATTAAGAAGTTCTTTGAAATGCCTAACATGTTAAGCAACACTATAGATAATATAGAAAAGTAAACAAAAAGTGAAAATATTGAAAACCTTGCATCAGGCTCCCTATGGAAAACTTTTTACGGTGATTTTAAAAATGAGGCCAAAATCGCTAGACCATACTTTCTATACTACGATGATTTTGATCCTGATAAAGTTTTGGGTTCTCCTTTCGGAGAAAACTCAATATCAGCCTTTTACTTAAACTTTCCTTGCATTCCCCAGCACCTGATATCTTCTTTACAAAATATTTTACCTGCTATGCTTCTAAAATCTAAATTTATTAAAAAGTATCAGCACGACGATGTATGCTACAGTTTGTTTAAAATTCTTTTAGATCTTGAAACTAATGGCTTAAGTATAAAAGTTGGCGATACAGAACATCAAGTTTATTTTATTTTAGGCCTTATAATTGGGGACAATTCAGGACTTAATACAATTCTAGGATTTTCGCGATCATTTTCTGCTTTACATTTTTGTAGAATCTGCAAATGTTCCAAAGAAG
Organism: Odontomyia ornata; assembly: GCA_963969285.1. NCBI lineage: Eukaryota > Metazoa > Arthropoda > Insecta > Diptera > Stratiomyidae > Odontomyia > Odontomyia ornata. Next base: position 164,678,617 of record OZ017741.1, read on the forward strand.
AGAACCAAGTTGCTTTTTATGAGGTAACAGAAAAACTGCGGACATTTGATAATTACGATTCAGATTTATTATTAAACAATTCAAGACTTACTGGTATAAGTGAAGCATGTATTTTCAATAACTTGACATGAAGTCGTTTCTAACATATCAGTTGACATTATGCATGATCTCTTTGAAGGAATATTTCAGAATGATTGAGCTTGATTATTTTATATTTCATTGGAAAAATCAAGATTTTTTCTTTAGATGATTTAAACAATAGAAAACAAGGATTTGACTACGGTGAAATTGATTCAAAAAATATGTCACTTCCTTTAAAACTAGAAGCTTTGAAATCTCGCAATATTCATGTCGGCTACTGAAATGTGGTGTTTTATGCATTTTTTCGCATTCATGATTGGCGATTTTGTTCCAGAAAAAGACTCAGTATGGGCCTTTTTCTTAAATTTGCAGAAGCTGTTAGATTTTTGTTTAAGATCTAATTTCAGTTCGAATGAATGAAAAGAACTTGAGAAAAAATTTGCTTTACATAACCAAGACTATAGAATAAATTTTGAAGAACCTTTGAAACCTAAAGCACACTTTTTAACACATTATGTTACTGTTATTAAAAAAGTTGGACCGTTAAAAATGTTTTGGTCTTTAAGAAATGAAGGCAACCATAAGGAGCTAAAGAAATATGCATATTCCATAACTTCAAGAGTTAATCTTTTGCATTCTTTAGCCATCAAGTATTCATTCAAGTTTGCTTATTTCATTTACGAAAATAAAGAAATTCAATATACCCATATAATAAAAGGAGAACAAGTTGATGTCTCACAGAAATTGTATTTTAATAAACTCGAAGTTTTTAATTTACCCACAAAGCTTACAGTTGCATCGAGTGGTTTTTATAAAGAGACTCCTTACAAACAAAATTATTTTGTATTAAAAACGAAAAATTCTTCTGTTGTCAACAAAATTTATGAAATGATATTTTACGAAGAAAATCTACTTTTGGGCTGTGAACAATTTAATTTAGATTTTCACGAGCATTTGAATTGTTTCATCCTAGGAGATAAGTAACAATCATTTGATATTTGTCATATTGATAACTTTCAGTATTATCCTTGTTTGCCTCACAAGTTACCTAATGGTGTTCTAGCTTTAAGATTCAAGATGATCTGATTTGAACTATTTTTCTGTAGCCCAAAACATTAAACAAGTATGGAACAGTAAGAAAATTTAAATGGAGTAGCATTTGATTTATTAATTTCGATGTGCGTAAAAATTGTTTTAGAAATAAAAGCTTATACAAAAAACAAACAAAATAGTTTTTTATTTCCGTATGTATATATTTTTTTCATTCGCAAAAGAATGCATGACACTTCACCATTAAGTTTGATTACATGTTCCATGAAATTAAACGATCATGAAATGAAATTTTTGATTACGAACTAGTTACAATTACATTATTTTACAGTGGAACTCATGCAAATTTTTAATGATATGAGGAATGATATTCACTTCACTTTCAATGATTTTCGGTTATGGTTTCTATTACACGAGATAATGAATTTAATGACATTACAATAAATACATTTACCTACAGTGTTGTGAATGTGAATAGTAGAATCAACAGCAATGTAATCAACCAAAAATTAACTATAAGATCAATCGATTTGATTACATATTTCAAGTGTTTTCATACATATTTTTCTCTATCTAGCTTCTGTATATACATATTTGTCATGGTTTCTGGTTCATTAGGACTACAATATTAGGGACTTAATCATGAAATTTGTAGTTGCATCTCATTCTTCATAAATTTCAGTTCCATTTTACACCAACCATATCCTCAGGGATCAACATATACTTCTTATCTAACATATGTTGTTGAAAAAATAAACATGACACCTTTTTGGGTATACCTGTTGCCCGCTATACGATTCACGTAGCCAGCCCAATGCAGCCTCTCCAGTTTCACAACCGTCAAAACCTCTGGCTCGTCGCAAATTTCATGCAGCTCTTGGTTATTTCGAATTTAACATTGGTTCTCTTCACTCCAATGTTTCGCATAAGGAAACGTCCTTTAAAGGCATCAAGTATGCTTGAGTGAGGGTTCCTGTAGTATAGCACATGTCTTATCACAGATGGTTTGCTTGGAGCTTTATGCTTCTGTGTATGCATCTGGTCTTCAAGATTGTCAGAACTGAGGAAAACATTTTATCTGGTAACTGTATTCTTTAGTAAATTTCATCTGTTCCCTTATTAGGGTTTTGTAAAATAATTTTACAAAACCCTACTAGTTTCGCGACCAGTCTGTCCGTCTGTCCGTCTGTCCGTCCGTCCGTCCGTCCGTCCGTCCGTCCGTCCGTCCGTCCGTCCGTGTGTCACAGCAGTTTTTCTCGGAAACTACTTAAGCTAGAAACATCAAATTTTGTGTGTAGATGTAAAGTGGTGATCTCTTCAAACTTCAACTACAAAAAAATTTTATAAGGTAATTAAGGGGGGTCTCCCCATGTAGGAGAGTGACCCCCCGAAGAAAAAATTTCATTTAAGATAGCCGATATGGGTATCAAATGAAAGGTTTTGATGAGAACTTTTCAAAACAGGTCTTAGTTTGGCAAAGTTTGCTTCGAAGGGCGCACAGGGAGGGGAAATACACGAAAAATTTGTGTCCCCCCCCCTCGCGATTGGACACCTGTGATCCGAAAAATCTGAAAAAAATCAGGGATGTAGGTCTTGGTGAGTACAACAACAACAAATACGTGAGAAGTCGCAATTCACTCAACTTTGTTAGTAATAGTATGATTTATTGATTTTATGTTTTCTTGAATAAAATCTTAACGGTACCCTTAAATTCAATTAAATTCAGTACGTAGATGTCTATTTATAATATTAATCTCTCCTGAAAGTTTCATAAAGATTGAATCATATTTAGCGAAGTTATAGCGGTTTGAATTTTCCTGTATTACTATGGAACAATATGCGCTGCATTTATTACTATGGCAACATATGGCTATGGAACAACATGCTCCTTTTACCGACTCAGACACTACAATTTTGCTAGGATTTGCATGAAAATTTCAGGAATGATAGGTGTCATGTATATCTTTGAGAATCGGTTCAGTTAGTGGTATCAGTAATCGTAAAACAAAATAGTGGCTGATTTAAATGCGAAGATTGAATAATTTTGAGTTATTTTTTCCCAACTTCAACGTTTATGGTGCATGCTTTGAACACTTGATTCAATTGAATGAATGACTGAAGATGAGTACCTACAATTAATGCTCATAAGTGAAACAAGTCAAGGAGGTGGGAGAGAGCTCCTAGCAAAAGGGTTTTGTAACCATTCTAGGATTCGAAAAAATTGGCCATTGATCGATGATAACAGTACAGGAGAGTGGCCCCTGAAAAACAAATTCTTCAAACGTAGCCGATATGAGTATGAAATAAAAGTTTCCCTGGGAGCTTTTCAAAACAGTTGTTGAACTGTCAGTTTTTGCTTCAGTGGGGACACAAGGGGGGGGGGGGGTGTAAACACATGAAAAATGTGTCTTCTCCGTCGCGGATGGACATCTGAAATAATTATCAAGGGAGATATTTATGGGTATAACAATACTAAAAACCTCAGAAGTCGAAATTCGTTCAACTTTGTTAATAATAGCATGAGCTTCGTATTTCATACTTTCTCCAATAAAATCGTCTTTGACATGTTTCTTGATTTGATTCGATCTGCATCACTGCAGTTTGTAAATTGAATACAAAACCCTTCTGACATGAGCGTAGGTCTGTTTACCCAACTTGTTCTTTTTTATTATTTTCACGCCTAAAGATACGAGTCCGGGCATACTTCCGATATTATTAATACTCGGAGGTGTTAACAATTACATTTTGTATTTATTTTTCTAACTTATATTATTTAACCATATGCTATTGGGTTCATTTATGATCAGTTTGGGACAATCCATTATATTGCAACCCGTCAAGTCAAAGTCAAAGTCAAAAGCGCTTTATGTAATACTAATCGTTATAAATTTTAAAAGAATATATAGCAAATTCCAAATAATAACAATAAAAAACTTAATGGCCCAAATGGCTCTCTAAATTTATACGTTATCATTAACACATTCATCAAAAAAACTATAGCAAATTCAATTAATTAAGATTATTACATATTTTTAAGAATTTAATTGGAAAAGGAGAAAAAACCAACCAACACTATCCCAAAATTATTTATAATTTAAACACAACAGTGAAGCTTTGATCCTACACCTAATATGTTGTAACTTAATTCTAATAAAATGCAATCAAAAACTTTATCTTATACTAAAAAATTCTTTAACAATGCTCCTAACCTAAGCGTTTAATCTTATCTCTAACGTAATACAGTAAACATAACATATACCTAATCTATACCTTATTTTTAACACAAATAAACAACAACACTAAATGTAGCAATAGTGAGCTGAAACTCAAAAAACTAAATAACAAAAAACACCAAAACTGGAAATAAACACGAATAATTTAGACATTGTCATTCAGCCAGCAATACCCGGATTGCGCCGTCTCAGCTTCAACGAATCTAGCAAATGAGTATCTCCATTGGAATTGTTGGTCTCGTGAACTCAAATTTGGAGGTTATTTTATCTTCTCGTCGGTGGCCCGTCGATATATGTGATGTATGACTGGGACCCCGTCAGAATCAAAAACATATCGATTCATGTCCAAATACACGAATGCTTCTGGAAGAATGAAGCCAGTAGCGAGGCAAGTCGCTATATATCCGTCTGTAGGGTGGAACGGCTGTGAAATCCAAGGGTTTTCACTCACATATGATACCGAAGAAGTTTCAATATGAAGATATCGACCCTCGTCACTTCTGCAGGTCGATAAATTCTTCTATTCGATATATAATGTTTCCAATCCGTCTCAGGCTTTCTGTACAAACCAGTACATGCACGAAGACATTTCCTTTCGAAAACTCTTAATCTTTCCATTGTACTAGCACTCTGGTTGTACCAGATCTGACATCCATATGTTAAAACTGGTCTGACCAGTGTCTTGTAACAGATAATTTTGACCTTTTGATCAATGTATTTAGAATGAAAGAGTTTTCGTAGGGCCATGACTACTTTAAGTGCCTTACTGTGCATGATTTTCACATGTTCAGTATAGTACAGATACTGATCGAGATGAACATCGAGGTATCAAACACAGGACTTATGTGGAACTCGTTCTAAACTACCCTTGCCAGCAATGATATGGAAATCTTTCTGTCACACTTCTGCGCATTGATTTTCATTCGCCAATTGTCAGTGTACAGCTGTACATCATTGAACATTTTTTGGAGATTGCTCTGAACTATTGTAGCTTTTCGGTCTGCCGTATAGATGATCAGATCCTCAGCAAACGCTACCAATGATCGCGTTGGCGAGACGTTAAAATCAAAGCCGTTCAATAGCTTGTGAATGAATATTGAGTAGAGCAGAGGCGCAGTAACTGTTCCCTGCTGTAGACCATTCAAGACCTTGAACTCGCACATTGTTGTCAGGTTTCCATCAGTTACAACAAACGATTTCCCGTATAACATATTACACATCATGGCGACAAGGTGTCTGGGGAACTTGTCCTGAAAGAGTTTAAAAATTAGTCCATATAACCACACCGTATCGAAGGCTTTCTCCATATCAATGAGACATGCTCCAACACATTGTCTATCATTTAGTTTCCAACAGATGTCTGAGGTTACTTTCGTTATTGCATGTGTGGTCGAGTGCCTGGCACGAAAATCAAATTGGCAATTCGGCATCAACTCATTTTCCTCAATGTGGGCGTTTAATGCTCTGTTGAGTATCACTTCAAACACTTTGCTGATGTTAGGCAGCAAACTGATTGGGAGATAGCTTTCGGGGCATGAAGATTCTTTTCCTTTCTTCTAGATCGGAAATACCTTAGCCCTTTTCCATCTCATTTGGAAAATATGAATCGCTCAACATGCTGTTGAACAATATGCAATAGCTCCTAATAGCAACCTCAGGCAAATGTCGGAGAACTACATTTGGAATACCATCAGTACCACATGATTTCTTGTTGTTTATCCTGCAAAATATGAAACACAAGTCTTCATAGCTGACAAAATAATCAATAAGATTCAAGCTCGGTATGAGGTCAGATGTTAATGTTTCATTGAAATGAAGAATTGATTGACCGTTCAGGCTTGATTTGAAGTCCGAAACTTTTGCTTCAACGACCTCTGAAAAAATTTCGTTCCCTCTCTCAGGGTTTGGTAGATGAACCAATTCAAAATGTGTTCCAATCAGGGCAAGTTTATCCAATCCTTCACAAATAATCCTGTTTCCATTTCTATCCGGAGTCGTACTATCGATTTCGATACCAGCTCTATCGAGAAGATTTATCTCATCACTAGTGACTTCAAGATTCGATACCTTCACTCGAGACTTCTTACGGAATATGCTATTCACTTTCGCGAACACGCCGTCTGGACCCTGTGGGCTCATATCCCTCAATTTTTCCGCCCATTGATTGCTGACCTCACTCCTGAACTATGAACGGATTAAGTTCCGGACATTCTTCAGATGTAATTTCAACAAAGCCAACGAGGGATGGTTGTAGCCCAAAAATCGTCGATAAATATTGTTGACGCGTGTGAGAAGAAGGCTTTTCAATCTGTTCAACCTTGCGATGGTTGATGTTTCATGTCCTTCCATATTGTTACGATACTTAATCTTTGGAACGACTTTCTCAATCGTTTCCAACGTCAGCTTCTCTAACTTCGACAAATAGAGATCTATTTCATCGGTAGTTAGATTCCTGTCATTAGGAACCATTGACCAAGAGTTGCCACCATCAGAAGGGGGACATTGCTTCTGGTACTCGCGATTAAACTTCTTTCGAAACTTTCCCCAGTCTGTTTTTTTGAAATTCAACCGATGGTTTTCATGTTGAACTGGAATTAGGAACAAATTATCCCTGTGATGATTGATTTCCATTACGATTGCGTTATGGTCGCTATCGTAAGGAAGCACCTGCAGTTTCCGTTGAGGACTATTAAAGCTAAATTCAAGTCTTGCGTCAGCAATGCAAAAGTCCAAATATGAATTTGTCCTAGGGTATGTTGGGAACTCCGACCCATATAGATTGCACATGTATTCAATTTGGTTCTCTGTTATCCACGATTTCAGTAAAACACCTCTTGGATTATTGGTGGCGTTCAGCCATGATGTATGCTTGGCGTTCAGGTCACCAGCAAGAATATAATAGTTATGCAGCCTGTTCAATTCGAGTATTTCGAACAAGGAATTAAGCTCCTCCTTGAGCTTGAGAACAGTTCCACCAGTTGCATAGGCAGAGATAACGAAGAGGTTATCCCCACCTGGCAGTGAGATTTTGATAACGGACGCTTCAAGAGATTCAAAGCTTTTGAATTCGACTTTTTCAATATTTTGGAAACAATAGGGCCTTTGAACCAATATCCCGGTGCCACCTCCCCCATCACCTATTACCCTATCGTTTCTTACGAATTCAAAATCCTTGAATGTCATGGAGTGCCATGAATTGAGGTGGGTTTCGGTTAGTAGCAGGATGTCAGGCTTTTGTCTGGCAATGAATTCAAGGAGATAATCACGCCGATGTAAAGTAACAATGGAGTGGACGTTGACCAAGATGAGACGAATCCCATCCGTGGGAATGTGGCTGGATGACAACTTATTTATTTTGAGGCATTTGAAAGCCCTAAACGCTGAAAAACAATGTTAATTTTCTAATTTTGTTTATCGATTCTCTCCGATAAGAAATTTGATTGCTGATAAATTTTAAGAAGCTGCTCATTATTGCCACTTACATTATTTATTTTATTTACATGGTCTGCTGGTCCTCTCGCAGCAAGTGCAAAAGACACCCCTCGATATGATGCTGGATGACCAAAGGCACCGCAGTTCACACATTATAGTTTTTCTTTTGGCTCCACCTCAGCCAATTTGCACTGACTGGGAGCATGAATGTCTTTGCATTTAACACACCTATATTTCATGGCGCAATTGGCAGCCGAATGCCCGAATCTTTGACACCTGTAGCACTGGTTGACCTCACTTTTCAGGAGGTGTTCCCACCTCACCACGCGGAAGTTCAAGTAGCGTATTTTTTGCAAGGCACTTGAACTGCTTTTGCTGGTAATCTGGACTTAGTAGTGAGGCAAGTTTTTGCGCTCCACAATCGATCTACTTGTTGCAAAGTTTTTAACTGAAATAAATTGTATTTCTGGTGCAACTTCTTGGAGCACCTGAAGGAGATCGACTGTGTCCTCACCCTCCAATAAAAAGGTTTGGTGTCTTTCGCTTTTCGGGGTGTACGTAAAATGCGGAACATCTCCAGAATTTAATTCACTTTTTGTTGCCTGGAAATCAACCAACGACTTAGTCCTAATTGTCAATTTATCGGCATTGGCTCTTTTTATCTCAAAATCTTTTAGAATATTTTCGGCTGCCAAAAGCCGAACCACATCTTTGCCCGTTTGCCCAAATACTTTGATTGGTGGGACTTTTTCTTTCTTTTCGTTAACCTTAACGGACGGACCAGCAGATAAAACTTTTGGTTTTTTCTCCCGATTTTTAATTTTAAGGTACTCTATGAACTCATTATCTAACTTAGAAGTTTTACCTGGATCCTCTTCAATGCTCATCGTATCTTCAAGTCCAGCTAGCGCTGCATAGTAATTTCTGCTGTCGTTTGCGCCGCCTGCCCTGAGGACATCCTCTTGATCAGCTTCTTGCTTTGGCTTTTTAGTTTTCGTATCTTCGGTTTTTGAATTTGCTTGTTGGCCTTTCTTAGTTTCTTTAGCTTTGTTGAAAGTTAAAGTTCCAACGAGTGCTTCTAATGATTTGACTCGAAGCTTGAGCTCTTCATTTTCTTTTTCAATTTTGTCAGCTTTTTCTTTGTCTTTGATCAGCTGCTCGATTTCGATTACCGACAGAATTGTCGATTTTTCTTCTTTTTTTCGTAACTTTTTTTTAGCTTCTTTTCGCCCGTCATCATTGGCGATGGGAATGATCCTTCTGATTGATGGCTGAAGCCATCGGGCTCCTCCACCTCGTTGCTTTTGCAGCGAGACTAGAGGGAATGTTCTCAGACCGAGACGTCCCTTGAACGTATTTCCATTTTTGATATTTCTTCAGGAAATAAATGCTCGAATAATTCGACGGTGATGGTTTTCCCAATAAAATAAAAATTTGCTTTTGACTGGCTCGTTAAAAAAATATTGCAATTGTTTGAAACTGACTTTTGTGAAAAATTAATTAATTTTTAAAATTAATGACAGGCGCGATTAAAAACACGTCTACACGCAACGAGTGCTAGCCGTAGAGATATATTGGAACCCGTTTTGTAAGTGATATGAATATTAACCAGTATATTCATCCTGACAAAATTTTTCAATCGATATATTTTGCCTTAAGTTTTGGAAGCCACAATAATTAACAAAAATTTCAACAATGATTTCAGTTAAATAAATCTTGGAAATTTATTATTTTACGGTCACAAAGTTTCTCTGTGATATTTGAAGTTTGAATCGCATTCATTGATCCTTCTGCTTTACCAGTCGGAGCACGCTCTCACTTTTTTCCAAGAACACAATCGGAAATCAAAATCAGTCATTAGAATATTAACCATCTAAACAAAGAGGTAAGCATTTTATTGCATGGCATTTAAAGAAATTCAAAACAGCAAAACCATAAAATCGATTTTCATGTGCTCTGAAGTGACACATTCTAAGAATTCTCAAACGACATGTTTCCTACATACATTTCAAGCGTCCGTCCGATGAATAAGAGTTACGAAAAATTGTTAAAATTGTTCACATACTCCCTGAACCATGGAGATAATTTATAACACAAATGTACCGCCCTGATCTTGTCCAGTTCAATTACTCCATTCTGGTTTCTCCTCATTCCTTCGCATTCATACTTACATACTTATTTGTTTCCTATGGCACGGCGTTGTCGAAACAAACAATAAAACATCAACAAACCAAAAACAATTTTTCCACTTAAATTTCAGGTGAACGCAATAAATAAAACCGAAGAACATATCAAGAAATGCTTCAAATAAACAAGAAAAATTAAAGAAAATGAAATAAAAGGCTCCAGACACAGAATTCCAGCCCAAAGACAACAGCTTCAATGCCATGTAGGTGCAAGTAATTAGAATTTTTGATTAAATTAGTTCCTTTATTTTTCTAGGGGTTATTTTTATGGTCATCCATGTTGTCATTTTGACTACGTGATATGGGATCTTATTTAACGTTCACATGTGCCATGTAAATTTCGAATTCGTCCGCACTTGCAATACCAAATGAAAAATAATCCGGACGGCCAATGGACGAATTCTGGAATCGTATGCTACACAAATTAATTTCCGTTTTCGTTAATGAATTTTTAATGAGATATTACTGAAACGCGAGTGAAATGCTACGGCTACTAGATATGATGGATTGCCCACCAGGATAATATGCGCTCAACCTAGTCAATTTATTGTTTTCAGATCCCAGATAGATAACCAGCCACAAAGGGTTAATTGGATGCAGATCTTTATCAGAAAGGAAGAAGGACATTTGCTGAAAGAATGTGTGGATAGTTGGGATGTAAATAGTTAATTTACCGCTTCCCAGAATATTTCATAAGCAAACGAGACGTAAACTACAAAGTCAAAATATTGAAAATTTTCAAAAATTGTCGAAAGATTGTTAGGCAGTGAGTCAGCTTTGTGAATATTCTCCTCTGAAGAATAATTAATTTTCGCCATTAAGTGAGTCAGAAAATTCACCATGTTACACTCATGTACTAAAAGTATTTAGCATAAATTAGAGAGAGAGGTCAATGAAATAGTAGAAATTATTGAGCAACACAGATAAATGTCGTGGCTATTCATAAAGGAATTACGGTGACAGTGCTGTTTGCAAAGACGGAACTCTTCACGGGACATTTTTAAGTTGTTCTTAAGCTCCTAATTCATTTCACCGTGATAAATATGGTGCTCTAAAACCTTTGTACATGATATCATCTTTAAATGGGGTTTCTATTGATGAAACAACCAACGAAATTCACGTAATTATGGAAAAGATTAATTATTTGCCTTAATCTGCATTTAATTGGCATTAAAAATAACCAGTTTGCTGTTACTCTTATAATTTAGGTGATTTTCATGACGACACTGTTTACCTTATTATTATTGAGTTACTTTACTCATTTTTATTGATTTACTTTTAATTGTCTCTACTTTCACCCTCCACCGCCTGGAAATAAACACATCAAATACTTAATTTCGTGTTCAAACCGTCGGTTCAAATATTTGATTCTTAAGGAGCACCAAATTTGTGAAATTATTGGATCCAAAGACTTTATCCACTTTAACATTCACCAAAAGGCATATCATTCATATTACTAAAATTAACAATCCTAAAAATATTTTACGATACATTTGAATTCCCTGGAACAAAAATTACATGCTCGCAATTTATCAGTTTTTTCACGGCTTCCAGCTAAAAAGACTGACCGGATAGCAACTTCACATATGTATCTGCTTAACAACCTGTTAGCCCCCCAACGACATTGATATATTTGATCCAATTTTTCCTTGATGATTTTCCTAAATTGCCGGGTGAGAAATTCGTAAATTTCTTTAAATCGATCAGAGAGGCGAAAAGATAACTTGGTGTAGTGTTTCACAACAGATTCATGTGTATAGACATATAATGCCTTCATTCTGTATAAATTAACTTGTATACCGATCTTTAAACTTTATTCCCTGCTGTTTTCCAAATTATTCAATGGTGTTTTAAATGGACCGAGTGATTTACAGGCATTGTGATCCAATCCAAGTGATATCAAGCTGCAAAGATACATGCCTAGATACATTTTATTTTAAAAAGTCTGCTAGAACGTTTATTTTTTCGTGCGTTAGCTTTTAAAGTATAAATCTCCTATTTTCATTATAATCAAGAATTCTAGAAATGTGAAGAGAATTGTAATTTATTGCTGGTAAACACGTGTGGTTTCTATTTCGATTGTATTCAAATCTTTTTTGACGGATTTTTTATCGGAATAGGTTTCAAGTCATTTTTTTCGATCCTGTATTTCAAAGAAACTACGCTTCGAATGGACTAAGTGATTAAATGGTCAATTCATCTATTTGGAGTTCGTATTGAGCGATTTTTAGATGCAAATATAAACACACTGCTACAATATTTGCAAAGGAAGTTCATGCATGATATGCTCTTTGCCAGGAATACTTGCGCTCCGTTTTGTTTAAGACAATCAGTATGAATTGAGATACATATGATGAATACGCAAAGGGCGTTTTGTACATGGCAGGAAAAAATCAAGAAAACCAATATTGACAAGCCTGAAAAACTGAGAATAAAACTATTTAAAAAAAACATTTAGCAAAAAAAAGAAAACCGACTTCGAAATGTGCTAAAAAGGATGAAATAAATTTAACGTATAGAAGCGGTGCCATATCAATTTTTCCCCGTTTTTTTGTGATGGTGCAGATGTTGGAAGTATTTACGTCGAAATGGGGAAATTGGTTTGGCACCACTTCCATGGGTTAAAATTTATTTAATCCTTTTTAGGGCATTTCGAAGTCGGTTTGTTTTTTTTCTTAAAAATTTTTGTTTTACCCTTTTTAGTGGCATATTTGCTCATTTCAAACCTTTCAGAACTCAGTTTCTTTAATACATTGTACCATATATATTAAAATATAATTTTTCACTGCAATGCAAAAAACACTACGGCAGAAATCTGCATCGTTCATAGGAATCGAATTTAGTTCTGATACATTTAATACATGATCTTATCAACGTCAAAACATAAAATCGATAAATCATACTATTACTAACAAAGTTGAGTGAATTACGACTTCTGACGTATTTGTTATTAATGTACTCATCAAGGCCTACATTCTTGATTTTTTTTCATGTATTTCGGATCACAGGTGTCCAATTGCGAGGGGGGTGGGGGTTCACAAATTTTTCGTGTATTTACCCTCCCTGTGCGCCCCTCGAAGCAAACTTTGCCAAGCTAAGATCTGTTTTGAAAAGTTCTCATCAAGACCTTTCATTTGATACACATATCGGCTACCTTTGATGCGGTTTTTTTTTTTTCGTGGGGTTTCCTTCCCCAATAGACCCATATTATTTTACAAAACCCTAAAAATAAATCTCCTTCACACCACCAAAGAACTTCTTCCATCTTTCAAACTCAAAAAGAATCCAAAAATTATCGCCTACAGTACTCCCTCTAATTTTCGAAGTCAAATACTGACTGCCCCAAATCCAGGAACCCAATTCAGAATTCCACATCAGCAAATCCGATCCCGCAATCACCTCGTTTGCAATGGGAAACATAATCGAAGTTCAATACACTTCGATTCCGCTACCCACGCATCTTTTTCGTATCGACAAACGCAACAATTTTCATTTCGCATATATGGCAATTTGCATAACCATGATAGCGTTTGATTAGATGCAGTGTCATATAAATACGGAAACTATTGCTTTTGCCAATACTCCAAAAAGCGTGCTTTCCTGCGCTCAGAGAACTTTAACCCAGGGTCCCAGTGGACCCCCGGCCGAGAATCCACGACGCTACCAATTGAGCCACCTCCTGTTGATTTCGCATTCATCGAACTAGCAACTTCAACTCTTCCTTGATGGGCGTGGGAAGAAAATTTATTAGTAGGGAAACGTGAACGAATTTTTGTTCGTATGAAAAATTAAATTTGTTAATGGGAGCTAATGAATAAAATTAGTTAGTATTAAGGAAGGACTTAGGTTTTGTTAGGGAAAATGTATCGAATGAAGTTTTGTTAGCAGGAATTAATGAATGGAATGATGTTAGTGGGAAAATTAAATTTATTATTATATACTATTTTTTGTTTGCAATTGAAAATAAGTGAAAAGGGTAGGATGAAGATGGTGGGGGAATTAAAAATTGTAGGGAAATTGTTTAATGTTAATAAAAATAAATAAATTTATTGAGGAAAAGGGTATATATGCCCAAAGGAAGGTGGAGATGTTACGGCGGCAATTTGAGGTTGCGAATGGGAGAAAGCCGGTGCACCGGAATTCGTGGCAATAGTTATATATATATAAATACATATATACATATATATATATATATATATATATATATATATATATATATATATATATATATATATATAGGGTAATTCCATGTCAACTCGCGTTACATGCAGAACACTTAATATAACATAATGGAACCTTTAACTTTTTGTTATTTAGAGTAATTGATATAAGTTGATTCTTAATGAGCACAACGCATTGGTGCAATTGTAGGTTAGGCTAAAAATTTAATAAAATTACCATATGTAATTAATTCCATTACGAATCATGTTAGTAACTCGCGTTAATATTTTTGAAATTCATTTTTATATTCCTAATTTCTTCTGAAAGTTTCTGTGAAAGTTAGGAGCAGATAATTTTACATTAGGTATAAATAATAATGCAAAAATGTCGGTGAGATTCTCTTTAATCTCGCGTTACTATCAATCTTCGTATTATAATAAGCAGCCTCTTCTGGCTTGAATGCACAAAAATGAAAGATAAATGACAATTTAATAACTGATGTTAGCAGGCTGACATTACTGGCTTGAAATTGACTTTTCTTTTAACACAGATAAAGGTATATTATCTTCACTTTTAAAATTGTCACTATCACATCCATATACTTCTTCATAATAAGAACGTATTTCTGAGATACCCATGTTTATTTCTTCTGATGTTTGAGCCATTTGCAGCATGTCATTTTGCCAATAAATTAAATGACTTTTGGAGATTCCAACAGCTGTAGTTGCTTTAAAAAATACTAAATCCAGACTCATTTCTTTTGCGGTTTCATCAATTTTATTTGTTGAAACGTTAATCCCTCTTACAGCAGAATCTTTGGCCGCATTGATAAATTGCTCAGCATTGAAGACGACCACTTCCCTCTACAGAACTTTACTTCGCACAACTTTTTTTACGCCTTTTCCGTGGTATGTTGCAAAATATTTCCAAACTAAATGCAAACTATTCCTTTCTTCCAAAATTTTAATGCCATTTGCTATATACTTGTTTTTAGACTGTGAACCTGGTTCATCTGACCATATGTGCATTTCTTTAATACTTTCTGGCAGCTCCTTTAAGATTCTATCAACAAATATAAGGGAAGTTATCTTATTGTGATGAACATCATCAGACACAATGACAATGGGATATTGTTTTACTAAAAACTATAAGAAACAGAAAAGAGAGTTGCTCGAGGCTGTACCCAACTAAAGCTCTGAACTTCATCTTGAGCAATGCAAGTGAAATTCTCTGAAAAGTCCACCTGCATCAATGCCATGGCTGGCTCAAATCTAGGACGCATTACTGCATATCTATCCTTTTGATGGCAGTCTACTTGAATCCGTTTTATAAAGGAATGGTCAAAGAAACTTGGGCGCATATTGAAGATGTTTTCACACAATTCAACAACTGTATCAGTTTCTTGGATTTTGCTCAGCTTGCCATTTGAGTCTTTCCACACAAATCAGACAACTTCTATACTAAACTTTTCACTAGCCCACTCATTTAATTTCTCTACGTGCTTGCAAATATTACAAGTATTTAACCAGCACTCCCTCCCTGGATTGTCACAAATTACGGCCCTGCTAAAGTCGTGATTGTACCTAGGGCTTTTGCACACACTGTGCAGTGCGCTCAATGCTAGAATATAGTTCTCGTGATACTTGCATACGTTATGTGGAAGCTTATTGGATAAATAGACATGCTTAGATCTTACTTCTGCAAACTTGCTCTTTTTCACAATTTCTCCATATTCTTTTATAAATAAGGCATGGGTTTCCAAGAGAGCGGCATATAAATGTCGGATTTGTATCTTTTCTTTCACTCTATGTCCATTGCGAATACCACTGAAATCTTTCAGGCCTGGAGCTTGTCAGCTAATATCGTCACGTTGATAGAACCACTTTTCCCAACGCCCGAAGAGTGCTGAATGATGATGGCAATGATAAATTAGGATCTACTAGCAGGCGCGGCGGAACAGCTTCAAGCCATGTGTTGTGTTTGGAAGTGGGGGAACGGGGATAGAGAGGGGGAAGCTGTTTGTTAGGTGTCAAAAACTTGCACTCTGCATGCCCTTACAAGGCTTTAATCTCACAAAAATAATTATTTTTAGAGCTTTGTATTAAATTACAAAACCATATTGCAATTACGACCTGTGTCCGTCCGTCCGTCTATCTGTATGTCACAACAGTTTTTCTCCGAATCTATATGTTAGAAGCTATCCCCATGAAACTTTTGTGGAAAGGTCAGAAGTGATGACTTCTTGAAAGTTAAGGGATGGACACATTTTGCAAAGAGGTTTAAGAGGGGGTCTCCCCATGTAGGGAGGTGACCCTTCCAAAAAAATTTTTACCATTGGTAGTCGAGTAGGGTGTCATTGGGAAGGTCTCAATGAGAGCTTTCCAAAACCAGTCTTAAAATTACCATATCAGTACCATGGGGGGCAGGAGAAGTGAAAATGTACGAACTTTTCGCGTGCTCCCTCGGGATTGGACAACTTTCATCCGGAAAATCTGAAAAAATCATGAATGTAGGTGTCTGTGAGTACAATAACAACAAATACGTCAGCAGTCGAAATTCACTCAACTTAATGCATTTTCTTGAATAAAATTTTAGTGGTAGCTTTAAATTCAAGTGGTTGCTTATAAGATTGACCTGTCCTGAAAGTTTCACAAAGATGAAATGGTATTTGACTAAATTATAGCGGTTTGAATTTTCCTGTATTACTATGGAACAATATGCGCTGTATTACTATGGCTCAAACAGTACATGTTTACTAGGATTTGCATGCAAGTTTCAGGAATGATGGTTATCATGAATACCTTTGAGAATTAGTTCAGCTAGTGGTATCAGTTATCGTAAAACAAAATAGTGGCTATTTTAAATGCGAAGATTGAATAATTTTGAGTTATTTTTCCCCAACTTCAACGTTGATTAAATTTAATAAATGACTGAAGATAAGTACCTACAATTAATACTCATACGTGAAATAAGTTGAGGAGGTAGGAGTAAACTTTTAGCAGAAGGGCTTTGTAAACATTCTTCTTCTTCTTCGTGCACTATAGCTCCTCTCGGGCCTTTGCTTCCTGCTAATAGCGCCTCCAACTGCCTCGGCCCGTTGACCGCGTCCTCCAATCCCGAAATCCGAGCAGCGATGAACTGTTTTCGTCGACTGAGTCAGACCAGCGTTTCCTTGGTTTCCCCACTGGTCTCCGGCCTTCAGTTCTTTCAACGAATACCTTTTTGGGTATCCGTTGTTCGTCCATACCATTCATTTGGCCAGCCCATTGCAGCTTCCGCAGTATTATAATCGTTGAGACCTCCGGTTTGTCAAAAATTTCATACAGCTCATGGTTGTTTCGAATTTGCCACTGGCCTCCGTCTAGCTTTGCTCCAATTATTCACCTAAGGACCCATTGTTCGAAAGCTTTCAATATTTTTGCGGGTGCTTGGGTTAGAGCACAGGTCCATTTTAGGGTTCGAAAAAAAATGTTTTAATGCCATGAATCGATGATTTGAATTATTCACCCAATACTTGTTTAAAAAATCGTTCATATTCATCCTTCTTAGTATCTCAATGCAAAATTTCGTGCATGAGCACGTAACAGCCGCGATTTTATTCCATGTTCAATAATTTTTCTGAATGTTCGACTTATTGAACATATTCAAGTAAACCACTGTTCTTTAAATTTTGAGCAAATCCCAAGAAAATAAGAGTGCCTTGGCTGATTTGACACATATATTAACTATCAACATGTCTTTGCTAAACTTTAAAATTATCATTTCACCCATTTCACATCAATTTAATGTAAATCTATACGGCAATTTTTTGCTCTACAGTGAGAATATTCATAAGTAATTGATCAATTTAAAGTTTAGCAAAGACAATGACTTATACATAATTCGTAGTTAAAAAAAACATATTGAGTTCGCTTAAGAAAATTAAAAATCACTCTCGCACCACTAAGCATGGTGGTCGCCTTCACCGGTGTGTATCTAATAAGAGTGATAGTCCGATGAGAATTAGTACACACGTCGAAACCACCTTCTTCGAACATTTTTCATCTCTGATAATTTTAGGGAAATTATCAAAATAGGCAACTCAGTTATGTAGCTACAAAAAATTTCATTAGTAATATCCACATGTTATCGGTTTTGTGATTCCATGCAATTGAAATGGCCTTAACTCACTTGGTTATGATTTGATTTTCATGAAATTTTGTAGGTATAAAGGTCTTATATAAACCTATATAAATGTGAAACCTTAAGAAGTTTCAGGACACCGTTTCGATTTTTGGGGGAAAATGTAAAATTGACATATTATACCATTATTAACAGAGTTGAGTGAATTTTGATTTCTGAGGTATTTGTTCCCATTGGACTGACAAAGACTTACTTTCGTGATTTTCTCGGCTCAAAGGTGTCCAACCGCGTAGAGAGGGGACACGAATATTGTTCGCGCTTTCCCCCTAGATTTCTAATGCCAAAAATGGCATATTTTTCAGATTCTGAAAGCGCTAAGATACCCTGCTCGGCTACATTCAATGAAACATTTTTTTGAAGGCCCCTTCGTTATAAGAGGGGACCCCCTTAACAAGTTTTAATATATTTGATAAGACCTAGACTTTTGAAAAACCACCACTTCTGACCTTTTCACAAAGTTTGAGCTTTGTAGCTTCTATAGTTTCAGAAGAAATTTCCGATAACGCACCGATAGACGGACAGACGAACGGACGTATGGACAGACGAATGGACGCGTGAACAGCCGGACAGATAGGACGGTAAACTAGTATATTTTTACAAAAATTTTTTTAGAAAGCCCTAACAATCATGGAGCTAGATCCAATAACTAATAACTTAGAGGCTGAAATTCGTTGACCTTTGATAATAATATAAAGTAGGATTTACCATTTTTGTCAGTAAAACTATCTCAGTACCATTAAATTAAATGAAATCAGCCGTTTGAGTAGCTCTTCAAAACATCATTTTATTCTTTAAGTTTCAATAAAGTTTACCGACGCTATAGCCATTTGAATTTCCTCCGATTACAACAATCATAAACGACTTTTCTACTACATGGGCTTTCCATTGAATCAGACACCTCACTTTTGATTGAATCTTCTCCAAATTTTCAGATAAGATGCATAACAAAAATATATTTAAGATTTAGATCAGTTAATGATTTTAGTAATACTGGAGCAAAATATTGGCAAGTTAAAATGGAGTTCTTTTAAAACAAGAATATATTTGTTGTGCACGTCATTAAACATTTTCTTGGATTAAAACATTCTATTTATCCACATTTTATAGGTTAAGTACAAAACCCTTTTAACATAAGCGCAGTTCTGTGTACCCAACATGTTTAAGTGTTTTTTATACCCTTGGTAGCAATGAGAAAATTATGTAGTAATAGAGCAGTTACCCTATCAAACTGCTCTAAAATTTTCCTATCTCCGTCACCTCTACAGCATGGTGATCAAGAAACTTGAAATTCTTACTAGAAAAAGGAAGACAGATCGATTAAACGCATATGGATATAGGTAGCGACAAG
This sequence comes from Odontomyia ornata, assembly GCA_963969285.1. Taxonomy (NCBI): domain Eukaryota; kingdom Metazoa; phylum Arthropoda; class Insecta; order Diptera; family Stratiomyidae; genus Odontomyia; species Odontomyia ornata. The sequence goes on from OZ017741.1 coordinate 164,698,290, forward strand.
TAGACATTAATGATTATTTAGCTTTTTCCTTTCTAAATATCTAATGTCTTCTTTTTAAAACAATCCAGAACTAATAAACGCCTCGCACACCGATTTTGTTTCAAATCAACGTGATATCAAAGAAAAACTACGATATATTATTACGCATTATCAATTATTGTTTCTTTACCTTGGAAATGAATTCAAATTTATCAATAAAACCGCATGATGATAATATTAGCTAAAAACATAAACAACCACCAAGAAGCAATTCTGTGTATTTGTACACAATTGTCAATTTCTATTCATTAATTGTGCGCACCCACACATATGAAAAAATATCGTATGCAACCTACCTTGAGGCTTGCATCGAAAGATAGGTGTGAAGTGTTGCGATGTTCCTCGACGCATTGAGTCGAAGAGCAAACGTGAGTGAGATGTTTCAATCATCTCAAGTAAGATCAGTCTAGAAGCTAAGAAGTGTAAAATGTGGTTGGCAAATATTATTCTAATCGGTTTAAGTGGATTTGTTGGTGCTCAAGTATCTGTGGCCATAAGAAGATAGTAAAATAGAATTGGTCTGAATAGAGGTTATGAATCAATAAACTGCTAGAAATATTGTTTGATTTGCTCGAAATAGTGTCTCGGTCCTTTCTGATGATGTTCCTGAGTTTTATTAACGTCTCGTAGAAGTCTGAGTTGATGTCTATTTGTTGATGAGTAGTCGTGATTACATTTCTGTTATTTGCGCCAGCGCGAGAGGAGAATTGGCCGTGGAGTTCTCTGGCTCATGGGGGAAGGCCGGATTGCCTACTCACCAGCAAATCCTAAATCTCGTGAAAAGAGGAGCCTTTTACGCAGCGCGGCCGCAGACAACTTGAGAGTACTTATAGTGGAAGATGCCGCTGTCCTAGAGTGTGCGCTGTTTGTTAAACCATCCGGCATTCACAAACGGAAAATCATCGTCCGTACAGAATGTTGGAGTCGCAGCGGCTACTGCTACTAGGAGTTCTCACCTCGATGCCGTATTTTTTTTTCAAGTAATAGAAAATCGATTTGCATGCATGTTCGTTTCCGTGACTTATTAGAATCCCGTATGAATTTGGAGTCACATAACCTTGGAATTGAAAGGGTCGATTGAAAGAGATACAATCCAGAAACGTCTCACGGAAATTTATACCCAAGCTGGAGTTGCGGAAGACCCCGAATTTGCTTTTATAACCGTTTCCAAGCGTATTAATACTCGAGATTTCCTAATCAAAATAATACGCCTCCGGGGACAGTTGTTGTTATTATCACTTTACCGGAGAGATATGATTTCTTCTTAGTATCTCAATCAGTTTGCCAAGGTACTGTAATTTCAACTCACTACAGCGTTGTGAATGATAATATTGGGCCGGATCCCGGTAAGATGCAGATTCTCACTTATAAGATGACACATTTGTATTATAATTGATCGGGCACAACTCGTGTTCCGGCCGTTTGCCAAACTCGCATTTTGGTGGCGCAGAGTATTCACCAACCTCCATCCAAGTTGTTGGAGAAGAACTTGTACCCCTTGTAAAGATTTTCCCGTCTAAGTCACGAACGAGGAACCGACCCCTCATCGGTTCTAGACGTTAAGTCTGAGTCGTGCCAACGAATGGTACTAACCAGTCAACCAATCCGTGCATCGTAATCCATTTTCGCGGTGGTTGCTTGTTGGCCAGCTAGATCGGAGAGGATTTCGGTCGCGGGTCTCAAAATGGATTACGCTCAATTACATTTTTTTTCAGCCACCATTAAACGCCCGTTTCAAACGCGGAAACCTACTTTACGTTACTCCGTATTTCTTCATCAATCCAGTCAAAGAACAAAAATCGAATCTCCATTTCGCGTTCCCGAATTTTGCCGACGCGGTACCGAAAAATATACTACGTTAACGTGAATCCGAAGAAAGCTACGCTAAAGAAAAAAAAGCAAACCAACAAAGGTACCGCGTACCTCGCGCGACGCGAAACCGGCCTAAGCGAATTTTTTCAAACCTTACCCTCTTTCCGGCATACTTACCCTGCACTCTCACTGCCTCTGGAAAAATAAGGACCACTGGAAAGGAAAGACTGAGTTAAGTTAGCAATTCATTATACTTTTGTATTCTTTTGCAAATATTCTCCTAAGCCTCTGTACAAACATGCTAAATGTGCTTATTTTAACTTAAATAATTTAGGTTGCTATCTACATTTGTATCTGCTTAGAACCTACTGTCTACTTATCGATTATTGTTTTCATCTTGAATTATCATTATCAATCGATATATCCAGATATTATAGGTTTCCTTTTTCAACAATCACTTAGCTCGATAACCAGTGTTATATTTTGTTGAACAATTAATAAGAATTATGATAAAAAATGCACATTATAATTTGTGTCCGTAATTCGAAAATTTCCTTATTTTTGTTAGGAACATGATTTATCTACGACAGTCTCCTTTTTGTATTCATATGATTATATTACGGGGTTATTACAAAGTCATCAGTAATTTAATATACGAGTACATACACACGTCGTCCACTGGCCTTGTTTAATGTTAATGCAAGCCTGTTTACTTTTTATATTTAAAATATATAAATGACTGTTGATTTTAGCAATCCCTATATTTTTCCTTTTTTTTTTTGAACATGAAAGAAGTTTCTTTCAAGGAGATTGCATGCATGTGCATTTTACTTAAAGTAAATATTTTTAGACATAAGATTTTAAAAGTAAGTCCAATGTAAGTATTATAGTTTAAGATCAAAACGGTAGAGTGAGTCACGTAAATACAATTTATCTTAATCAAGGCTAGCCTCAAATTTGTGTCTTGTCTGTCATTTTAAGATGATCAGCATTACGGAAACTCAGCCAATTATTGAAAGAGTAATTTCCACTACCGTCTTAACTTTATCATCGCTAATCATTTTAAATTAACTTAAATCTTGTTTTGCGTTCGATTTCGTTTACAATATCACATTTTAAACATCTTGAAGAAAAATTAAATCAGCATAATATAGTTTCAACACCTTTCATCGAGTTGACCTAATTTGTAGCTAACCAACGTTTTATTTTATCTTCATTCAAACATACTTCGCATTATTTATTTTTTTTTTTCGTACGTTGCGATGATTATTTCAATAAGAGCCGAAGATGTCGAATTTCCAAAGCGATAACTTCATGTTTGTTCAGTTATATTTTATTAGGGGCACTATAACGATAGCAGATAGATTATACGTAGTTCTGCATTGATTCTCAAGCAAGGGTGAAACGAGTATGTACTTTTAAAACTTGTTCTTTTATTTAACTGGGTGCAACACTTTTTAATTCGTATGCTTATATAAGAGATGGAGCCCCGATATTTACAATTTTGCTACTCGGAAATGTAAAATCGACTGAATCAAACTTGTACACTCTGCAAAAGTCTTCGGACATATGGTTTTTTGTTTACTATTGACTTCGTACAGTTACAATGAGCTAATGGCTATTATATTTCATGTGATATTAATTCAATCCATGCCTATATTGAGACTGTGCGCTCAGCTGTCTTACGAATTTGGATTTGCGCCAAAAACGATCATGCTCACTTGTAATTCATCACCTTGTCAGCGGTACAATCTTGTACAATGATTTTAAAGGCTCTGTTTCTTCATCATCATCGCTATATAGAACCGCTTCCTCTGGATCAGGTTTTTCTGTCGTATAATCCTTGGATTCGTTCACCTTTGTCAGGGAGTTGGAGATCCGCTGCTTACTCTTGACGATCGCGGAGTGCCAGTAATTGTGGCCTCGTCAATTTTGTTAACTCTTCAATGGGGCGCTCGGCTCGTAGTGTTGGTAATTCACCAGGAATTCAAGTTAACTTCGGAAGAGTTATTTTCTCCAATTTGGTTCACTCTGCGACGCATACACATGCAAAACGACACCGTTGTTTACCAAACACGCATTCCCAACTGTCTATAAACTCCGCCTAAATAGCGGCTGATATATATATGGTCGACTGGTATATTTGGATTATTCACCAAATGGTCGTTTTATAAAACCTAGAAAAACAATCTCTTATTAATTTGTAATTTTTTAGTGATTTTATTTACACCAGCTCCTAAACACGATAAACAGCTTAGGACCACAGTCTGATTAAGCGAAACAACAAGAACCATTAAGTGTTCTTCTAGATCAGCTAAAAATGATTCACTGGGGTGTTCCATTAACGGGACAACTTGTCCCGTTGTATTTGTTGTATTTGTATTTGTTGTATTTCAGCAACCAAACTTCTGACTTCGGTGTAATTGCTGAATGGCACTCACTACTCCCACACTCTGCTACCATGTGGCTGTCAATTCACTTTGACATCCCACGACAAAACTGACGTGAGATGTGAAGCCGTCACAACCAATATGAGATGGCAAGCCACATGGCAGCAAGGTGTATTGGTAGTGGTCGCCGCGGCGTCGAATGATTCATTACACCCTTGTGGGAAGGAAAGAAAAGATTAAATTTGTTTTGTCCTTAAGCTTATTGAAATAATTAAATTCTCGTAACCTTTTTTTTAATATATTCCTAGTTTTTAGGTTTGATTATATAATCCTTGTCAAACAGTTAATCATATACTAGTCATGTGATGCGTTGATTTTTTTTTTGGGTTTTATAAGCTTTTCATCAAAAACCATGCATGGTATTCTAGGGTCGAAACGTGATAAATAATTGGTATTAATTCGTGGTAGTTTAACAATGGTTTTATAGGAACATGTGAAGGTAAACGCTTCTCGAACCTATAAAAATATATATTTATTTATGGTGCCGGGGTGAATGTCACGGTGCGCATCCTTGTGCGGGGCTTGGACATCATCCTGGCGGGCGTCTATCGTGTCGGGTGTTTAATAGGTGCACGGGGGCCGGCATTTCCTAGCCTGCGGCCCGTAATGTTGGTGGAACCAACACTGCTGAGGACGGAGCGTGGCGACTTCGCCATCTTCCGACGATCGATCGTCGCGTTCATGTTGAGTCGATAAAACCGCAACGGCGTCCTCGAGGTTGGAGACCCTGTTGGCGAGATCGCGGAATTCGTCAGTCCGACTCGGTCGGTCCGTCGACTCGATTAGCGTTGAGATGCTGGCGATGGAACGCGTGTTACCGGGGTGCGGGCTACTGCTTGTCGCGGCGTTGACTGGGAGTGTAGCTTGCCTGCGTTGGATGTCGTGGGCGGCCAACAGTGCGTTGGTGAGGCTGCCATACTTGTCCTCAGGCGGCGGGTTGGTGACTACCTGACGCACTTGTCGTAGTGCCTCCCTGTCGAGGCTTGCCACAAACCAATTGAATTTGGCGTCGTCCTGCGTGACGCCGTTTGTTGCCAGCGTCGCGTTGACGCGGGCCAGCCACAGATCCAAATCGTCATGCCAGACTGGTGGGAGGCTGATTGTCGGAGTAGCTGCCGCTCGCTTCGCGTCGGGGATCCTTTCGTGCAGCGCGGATCCGGCTGGGGCGGCAGATGTTGGTTGTGGGTCCCGCTGCGGGCCCGACATCAGGACGCATCGATTACCAGTGGTGAGGAGATCCAGTGTCGGATGAAGTCCTGGATGTCGATCGGCTGTGTCCGAAAGCGAGCGGCGACGGACACGCTCCGTTGTAGTCTTCGTTGATAGCTGTGGTGTCGCTGGTCGTGTTGGGGATGCCATCGTTGCGTTTCTGATACAGTGGCGCGACAGTTCCTCCAGGCGTCCGATTATGATGTCCTGCTAACTAATGGTCCTGTTGTTCGTTCGTGGATCGTCAGCGGTGATGTCGTTCGTGGGCCTCCTGTTCCGTTCGTTGGTCAGGATCGCCAGTTATAGGAAGATGTGAAGGTAAACGCTTCTCGAACCTATAAGAATATATATTTATTTATGCTGAAACCACACAACGTGAATAGACAAGATGTAAATAATTTATATGCCGACTCGGCGTCGTGGCCTGAGAAACCGAACAAGCGTAAGAGAGCGAGTCGTCCTCGCACGCTGCTTTAAATACTGCTATTTTGCTGAGCATGCACACGCGCAACCTCGTCGACGCGATACAATCTCCAACAGAGCGTTCCTAATCACAGCAAAACCGCTGACCATGCACACGCGCAACCAGCAGACATGCTGAGTGGAGCTCTGGTCATGTAAACTGATATCGCATAATTATCGCGGTGGCTGAAACAACAGGACAATGTTGCGCCGCATACAAGGTTGCATGCCAGTGCGAAGCTTTTGGGCAATGTTGCAATGCATGCGTTGTGTTGTCGCCACAGTTTCCTTCTTTCTATTAGGGAAAAGTTTTTTTTTGTCGAGGAGAACATTGCTATATCTCAAGGGAGAAAAGAAAAATAGAGGGGGAACAAACTCCCATTTTCGTACTATTATGTATTTAAATTGTTAATCGAAATAACTTATTATTATCGTTTTCCTATTTGAATTTCAATTAATAATCGAAATAACTTATGATTGTCTTTTTTCCCTATTTGTATTAATTTATTTATTTAAAACAAGAGATACGTAACTGTAAATTTATATCGAATCAACACAAAAGTGCATTTAGAACGTCACGGTAGAGTTTAGGGAATAAGCAAATATTGATGAAAAATTACGCCAAGACTATTTAATAAAGTGTTACGGGAACCGCAGTCCAAATATTGCTCGGTTCGTGTTCCGTCGTTTCTCTCTGTGTACTGTAAATGACAACATACATACGAAAAGCTGCGAATTGTAATCAATGCATCTGTGGGCACGGTGTCGTATCATGGATTAGCAGAAGTGGGTGTGTATCCATACTCGTATTAAGTATCAAACATATACACACAAGACTTCGCAATCGAACGCACCGCCCAGCGGAACAAATTGGTTACATGCATTGCGAATCGAGTGAAAGCTTTAGCTTTGTGGTTGCACCAGTCACAGAGAAATGGCACTTAATACGTTAAACTGTTTTGTTGTTGGACTTTGATCTTTTTTGAAATGGTAAATTTTCTTCATTATTTTAGTTGGTAAGCAATAAAGTCAGCATAATTATAGTATAAAAGAAACTTAAAGACACAAGACAATCGAGAAGTATTTCTCCATTCACTGGCTCAAGGCGTGCGCCCGAGCTTATTCTATCTCAAGGCACTTAGCCCGAGATAAGTGAATAGTGGGATACGTTCAACTGCGTACTCAAGGCATCCGCCCGAGTATCAGCGCCCCAAGGCCGTTATGCCCGGGGCCTGCAGTTGAACTAGTAATTGATTGATTTATCAATCTGACTGCGTACTCAAGGCATCAGCCCGAGTATTAGCGTCCCAAGGCTTTGTGCCCGGGGCTAGCAGTTGGATTATAATCAATCGATTCATTAATATAACTGCGTGCTCAAGGCGTCAGCCCAAGCAACAGTTAAAGTCTTAATTAAATTGGTTTGTTTTTCTCTGGTAACAAAAATAATTAAAGAATATAATATCTGCTCCATTAACACTCTAAATTCATAAATATGTAAATATAAAACCTCATTAACTAGTTCTTTAATAAATTAATCACTTCAGAAAATTTCATTCATTGATCGCTCCATAAATGCCCAACTTTATACGTCTCTGCAATAAATTAATTATTGAAAGAATTCACTTGTAAATATGTTATTAAAATTAATATAGCCAACTGAACTTGTTATTATATGACCAAACAAAGAATAAAATAAAACTTAAAACATTAATCAAAAACACTCTTTTACTGATCTAGTTGGCGAGTATTAAGTGGCAGATAAGTATCATACAGGAATATCTCTCTCTCCTCGGGAGCCTTGATGTGTATATAGGATACACATC